>JANAVB010025196.1:8298296-8360796 GCA_029216955.1 Iris pallida | reverse complement strand
GTCTCATGTCTCTATACATCTTATTGGCCCCAGGATGCATATAGCACTGAGAACGATGCGCCTCCTGAAGAACCTCCTTCCGAAGTCCTCCGCTCGGCATGCACAATCTGGTACCATGCCTCAACGACCCATCCCCCGCTATAGAGAACTCATCCAACAGTCCTGCCCGGACCTGCTCCCTGATGACTCCCAGAGCCTCATCCTCAAACTAAGCTACCCTGACTCTGTCCATCAGCTCTGACTTCACCTGGAGATCCCACATCTGCGCCTCGAACCCAGGAACTATCACCTCTATGCCTAAACTCTCCAGATCTTCCAGAAGGTGACGATCTATCGTCAAACACAGGGCCACGGGATACCTGTTCAAAGCATCCGTGACCACGTTGGCCTTTCCTGGATGGTACTGTAAGGATATATGAAAATCCTTCATCAGCTCTAACCATTGCCTCTGCCTCTTATTCAGCTCCTTCTGGGTAAACACGTACTTCAAGCTCTTGTGATCTGTATAGATCTCAACTCGCTCTCCGTACAGATAGTGTTTCTACAGCTTCAAAGCAAATATGACTGATGCCAGCTCCAGATCGTGGGTAGGGTAGTTCCTCTCATGAGGACGTAACTGCCTAGATGCATAGGCAATCACCTTTCCGTGCTGCTGAAGAACGCAACCCAAACCCCGTCCTGAAGCATCACTGTAGATCGTATAACCACCAGATCCAGATGGCAGCGTCAAGATAGGAGCTGTAGTCAACCTCGCCTTCAGCTCCTCGAAGGCGGCCTGGCACTCCTCGGACCAAACAAACTCCTCGTCCATCCTGGTAAGGCGGTTCATCGGCTGGGCAATCCTGGAAAAGTCCTGCACGAACTTCTGATAATAACCGGCCAGACCCAGAAAACTCCGAACCTCTGCTACAGAGCTCGGCGTAGACCAGGACTCCACTGTAGAAATCTTCTTTGGATCCACTGAAATTCCCTCGCCAGAGACAACATGGCCTAGGAACTCCACGCTATCCAAGAAGAACTTACACTTGGACATCTTCCCATACAGCTGCTCCCTCCTGAGAGTATCCAGCACAATCCTCAGGTGCTCCTCGTGCTCCTCTGGTGTCTTCGAATAGATAAGAATGTCATCAATGAAGACCACCACGAACTTGTCAAGGTACTGATGAATACCTTGTTCATCAAGTTCATGAATACCGTCGGGGCGTTGGTCAACCCAAACGATATGACGGTATACTCATACTGGCCATAGCGAGTCCGAAATACAGTCTTCGAAATGTCATCCCGCTTTACCTTCAGCTGATGGTACCCGGTATGCAAGTCGATCTTCGAGAACACCCTCGTCCCGCTCAACTGGTCGAACAAGTCATCAATCCTTGGCAAAGGATACTTGTTCTTGATGGTAAGGTTGTTGAGCGACCTATAATCAATGCACAGACGTACCGTACCATCCTTCTTAGGGACGAAAAGAACTGGCACGCCCCAAGGTGAAGAACTAGATCGAATAAAGCCCTTGTCCTTCAGCTCGTCGACCTGTCTCTTCAGCTCCGCTAACTCACTGTTGTTGATTCTATAGACGTACTAGGAGATAGGCTCAGCGTCCGGCACTAGGTCTATAGAAAACTCAACATCACGATCTGGCGGCATCCTGGGCAGCTCCTCGGGAAAGACATCCAAGAACTCAACAATGAGTGGATGTGGCAACACCGGCCCCGCCAACAACGCTCCACAGAATCTATCTCCCTGCTCCGCTGCACCCCTGGTGAACTCATACTCCGGCTCTCCCGGCGGCCTAAACAGAATCCTGTCCCTCTGCAGTCGATGCTAGTATGGTACATGCTCAACCAGTCCATACCGAGTACCACATCGTAGCTCGGAAGTGGCATTACGAGCAAACACGCACTCAGCTCCCGGCCTCTCAAAGAAACTTTCCGCCCCTTACAAATATTATTAACTAGGATGATGCCATTCCCAGTCATAATCTTGCAAGTCCTACCAAGATACTCAGCAATGATATTGTGCCTAAGAGCAAAAGAAACAGACACAAAATTATGCATAGTACCAGAATCAAACAAGGCTAAAGCTGAAAAAGAATCGAGCAGAATAGAACCTGCGACAATATCTACAATAGGCTCCATCTCCTCGGCTGCAAGAGCAAAGGCTCTACCCTGACCACCCCGCTGCTGGTGGTGCTGAACAAACCGCTGCTGCTGGGTCGGAAGTGGACCCCTCGGCTGCACTGCAAGTACTCTCGCCGGTGGCCTCTGAGCTGCTACTGCTCCACGGGCCACTCTACGAGGGTTCGTAGGACAGTCTCTCAACTGATGTCCAGCCTCCCCGTAGTAGAGGCACAGGCCCAGCCTCTTCCGACAGACCTCCCAGACGTGACCAGGCTTCTTGCAGAAGTGGCAAGGAGCCCCATGCTATGCCTGTCTCTGCTGAGTATGCTGCACCTGCTGAACCGGTGCTCTGGCCTGAACCTGCGACTGGTGATGCTGGAAAGAATGATGCTGAAGCTAAGGGCACTTAGCAGTCCCCGTGCTGCTAGTAGTCCCCGAGAAAAGATTACGCTCCCTCTTGGGCTTCAAGCTCCACTCCTGCTCTACCTTGCGGGCCTCCGCGTAGATCTGGGTAGAAGTCTCATAGAAGAAGGGAATGAGGATCTTGATATCCCAAGTTAGCCCCTCCCTGAAACGGCTCGCCCTGATCTCCGGGTCTCGAACCATGTACTCCGCGTATCGGCTCAGACGGCCGAACTCCGCGGCGTACTCCTCCACAGATAAACTGCCCTGCTGCAGATCCTAGAACTGCCGCACCAGGTCGATCTTGTCCGTGGAGGAAAAGAACTTTTCCTTGAAGAGAAGCTTGAACTCTGCCCAAGTATGGCCCTCTCCAGCTAGGATTGGCTCGTTTTTGAACCAGGTGTGTGCAATGTCTAGCAACTGCAAACCTACCGCCTCGACCTTCAGGTCGTCTGCCAGGCGGGAGGCCCTCATCTGCCGCTTGATATCCTCGAGCCAATCATCTGCATAGACCACACCCTCGGTCCCGCTAAAGTCACGGGGCCTGAGCTTCTTAAAGTCCTGGATATCTCTGTACCTAGTACGCGTCCCCTAATGCGTGAAGAACAGTTTGGCAACTCTAGAGGGGGGTGAATAGAGTATATATAGAAAAATGACCAATTAAAATAACTCTTTCACCAATAATAAATAATCAGAGTAAAGTGCAGAAAATAAAAGGAGATCAAAAGAGCATACACAAACACAGCAATTTTAACCTGGTTTTCCTCGTGGAGGACTAGTCCAGGCCTAAGAACTCTAGCTCAGGATTCAAATCCACTATTTGTGAAATAGTAGTTTACAACCGTGCCTTTACTTCAGAAGAGCATGTCAACTTCTAACAGAGGATCACAGTGGCGATTTGCTTGGAATTGTCCAAGCGACTTCTTCGACTCTTGCACAAGAATCCTAACTGAGAGATGCTGAGCACTCGAGACTTAGGAGGCTTGTGGCTAGTAGATGGGAAGGGTATGGCTTATTTCAGCTACAAGAGAGAAGAGAAGAAAAGATTGGATGGATTGGAATGAGAGAATTCATGTCCTATTTATAGTGTTTTTATAGGCAGAATTCAGCCAGAATTCGGGTAGGAAAATTCAAATATTTGGCCGTTGGACAACTAGCAACCAGCTAACCCTAAAATTAGGGTTTCTAATTTCTAGGGGACAGAGTTCGGCCCGAACTCTGTGTGGAGGCAGAGTTCGGCCCGAACTCTGTCTCCAGAGCACAGAGTGGTTCAAAGGGGACCATTTGGGAATTTCTGGTTTGGTGGAGCTTTGGGATTTTTGGGTAGGCTATAGTCTAAGTTTCAAGAGCTCAGCATGACTCAGATTACATTAGTCTAGACTCAAAGAAAGTGTAAAATACAGACTCGAATCAACTGAGACACGGAAGCTGAGCTGTCTTCTGTCTTGAGCTTAATGCAGACGTCGTGTGTCGTATTGAATTATTACAGATATTATTTAGTCAATATTGTCAATATTTGGTTGACTGTGACTTTGTGTCAACAATCTACCCCATATTGATAATTGACAAAATAATATATGTATATTCAACATTCATACCTGGACACAGTTGATCATAGCAACATAGCTCCCCCATAATCGATGCCGAGCTAGAAATAAGAGCTCCCCCGTGATCAGTGAACGGCGCTGAGCTAGAAGAGATAGCTCCCCCGTAAAGAATGCATTGAACCTGTATAATATCTCCAAAAAGCACAAACAAGCACAGATATACGAAGGCGAAAGATATGATACTAAATATATCTAGCCAGAATATACATAGTTCTTCCCATTTTGGCAGTTAGCAATATAGACTGCATATGAATAAAAGATCATATAAACTGCAATATAGACAATGAATAGTGATGCAATCACACCAAGCAGAGAAGAAACAGTGTATGACTAAACAAAATGAGTCACCAGCATAAAGTAAAACTATGATAATGAGCATAAAATGTCATCCACAAAACCAAGTGTCAAACACACAACCAGAGTTTGAGTACATAAAACCAAGGACATAAATCCATAATAAACTAAATAACTGAAATCAAAAAGCATCAACTAAGATCATCATCAGTAGCAGCAGCAGATCTAGCCAATCTCCATCACGGAGCACGAGAAGGTCCTGGAGGGTCTGAAGGACCGGGGAAGGAGCGACGGGGGTCCAGAAATACAGCATCCGGATCCATGTAACGCATGACCCATGGATCATCAATACGATGGCCCGCGCGCTCAGGATCCCGCTCCATGGGAATGTGCAGATGATGAGATATGGAGTACCGTATATCATGCAGGGAGTTGCCGAGGTCACTCATCTGTAGAGTAGTACGATAATCCAGCTGGGTCCAGCGATCGTCCTCAAGAGTAAAACGATCCCGGAGCATAGTCTGAATAGACTCAAGAGTGGCAGGTGGAAGTGGTGCATCCTGACCGAGTGGAGGGGCGTCAGGCTCCTCATCATCAGAATGCTCAGAAGCCTCAGGAGAGGCGACGACTGCCTGAGTACGTCGTGCCTTGGACAGGAAAGCAGGAGCAGGCAAGAACTGACAGTCATGAATAGGAATAATGAACGCACGAAAAATCATAGGAAGATATAAAGGATAAACCAATGCTCTTGGTTTCTTCCTACAATTTATCATCCAGTCCATCATTGTCCTAGAAAGATTGAAGGGGATACGATAATGAAGGTGATACAAAGCAGATATCTCAAAGTAGGTAACTTCATCAGTGGAGCCAGCTTTTGGCAAGATAGTGTTAAAAATGATTCGATGAAGTTCATAGAAATATGGGTTGAGGTGCTTGGCCATAAGTTTGCGAGGACTTATGTTAGGAGCACATAATTCCTCCTTGAAACCTTCAAGAGAAGTATCGCCAACAAATTGAAATTGACGAGCTTCCACAAGTTTATCCCAAGCATCGAGATTAAAAAGATCAAGAAAATCCCCCAACTCAGAATCATTGAAAGCAATGTCAATACCGGCAACCCGGGAATAGATGTGGGTTGCATCGAAAGTTAAATTGCAATAAAACATTTGGATTGCGCTACGGTAAATGACAAAGTTTGAGGCAACTAACGCATCCAAACATAGATCACGAAACAATGATTCATATTGAGAAAAGATTGTAAAATTTATCGGATGTCCCCCGAACACCGGACGAGTCCGAAAGTCGCTAAACCATGCATTAGACGCGTCTAGCGACACAAATAATCGCTCGTCATATATATTCGGATCATGGGGACAAGGCGGGTTGAACAACGGATGAATGGGTTGTTGTTCAACTACTTGCTCAATTGGAGGAGAAGGATTCGAAGAGGAAGCTTCCTCAGTTCGAGTCCTTTTCCCACGATTAGGCAAGCGAGGAGCCATTTGCAAGAAAATAGAGAACTTGAAATGGAGAGAAAGAAGGGGATATACCTGAAATCAACAACAAACAATGGAAGAGAATGATGAGAAACCCCTTTCCCTTGATTTTGAGAAGTAATAGAGCCTTCTAGATCAAAAACTAGGGTTAGGGTTTGAAGGAAAGAGTTTGGAGAGGTGAGGAAGGAGGTAATAGTGAAGGAGAGAGATGAAAACCCGAAATATAAGAGAGGGTTTTCGTTGGTCGGAAGAAATTCTGACCGTATGATCTAAACTGATCCAACGGCAGAGGCTGATCCCGACGCTGGACCAATAGGGACCGAACTCGGCCCGAACTCTGTTAGGGGCAGAGTTCGGCCCGATTCTGGATTAGTGGTCCAGAACTTAAAACAGGCTGAAGAGATGAAAAAAATGGTTAAGTGTTGAAGAAAAAAGGTAGAGAGGATAAAAGTATGATGAATGCATTGAAGTACATAGAGAGGTACACAAAAGTCAGAATGAACTTTAGAAAAATCAATTAGGCAATATTAAATCGAAACAAACCATATAACAAACAAGGAAATATATTGTAATTCAATATTTCAAATTTGCCATGGGTTAGTTGCAGGGGCCGGATCCCAGCTAGCGGTAGTTCTGAGGACTAGTGCACCGTGTCGCTTAGGCTTTTACGCCTTGTTGTCAGAAGGACCCTTTCGGCTTGTACCCATACCAAATTTGTCGTAAAAAAATCAAAATATACTCGATATTTATGCAGGTGAGTCTCAACTTATAACTGCTTCATCCAAAATTCCGAGTTCACGACAAAGGAAATTGAAGCGCTCTTCGGATAATGGCTTAGTAAAGAAATCTGCTAGCTGATGATCAGTGTCAATAAACTCTAAGTTAATCGTGCCATTTTGCTGATGATCACGTAAAAAGTGGTGTCTGATCTCAATGTATTTAGTGCGTGAGTGACAGACAGGGTTCTTAGTCAAATTAATGGCACTAGTGTTGTTACAGAATATAGGAATATGCATGAAAGATAACTTATAGTCTTCAAGGGTTTGCTTCATCCACAGAATTTGTGCACAACAACGCCCAGCTGCTATGTATTCAGCTTCTGTTGTGGATAGTGCGACAGAGTTTTGCTTCTTGCTAAACCAGGAGACTAAAGCCTTTCCTAATAAATGACACGTGCCGCTCGTACTTTTACGGTCGACCTTGCATCCAGCGAAGTCAGCATCAGAGTAACCAATAAGGTCAAATGATGTGGACTTGGGATACCATAGGCCCACTGTAACCGTACCTTTAAGGTATCGAAAGATACGCTTAACCGCGGTCATGTGTGATTCCTTAGGATTAGCTTGATATCTAGCACATAGGCAAACACTAAACATGATATCGGGACGACTAGCAGTTAAATAAAGTAAGCTGCCTATCATACCTCGATACTTACGTTGATCAACAGGTTTGCCGCTCTCATCTGGTTCAAGTTTGGTTGAAGTAGCCATTGGAGTGCTGATTGGTTTGACGTTGTCAAGATCGAACTTCTTCAGCATGTCCTTGGTATACTTCGATTGACAGATGAAAGTTCCATTAGCCATTTGTTTCACTTGCAGGCCAAGAAAGTAGTTGAGCTCTCCCATCATGCTCATCTCAAATTCCGTCTGCATACACTTGGCAAATTCTTGACAGAGGGTTTCATCAGTAGACCCAAAAATGATATCATCAACATAGATTTGAATCAACAGAATAGTGTCTTTAAAAGATTTTATAAACAGTGTAGTGTCAATTTTCCCTTTTAAAAAACCTTTCTCAAGTAAGAAGCTACTTAGCCTTTCATACCAAGCTCTGGGGGCTTGTTTGAGGCCATAAAGCGCTTTCTTTAGCTTGAACACGTGGTCGGGAAATTTGTGATTTTCAAAGCCAGGAGGTTGTTTCACATAAACTTCCTCCTTAATAAAACCATTCAAGAAAGCACTTTTCACATCCATTTGAAATAATTTAAAGTTTTGAAAATTAGCAAAAGCACAAAGCATCCGAATGGATTCTAGTCTAGCAACAGGAGCATACGTCTCATCGTAGTCGATACCTTCCTCTTGGTTGTATCCTTGAGCTACTAGACGAGCTTTGTTACGTGTGACTGAACCATCTTCATTTACTTTGTTTCTAAAAATCCATTTAGTACCAATTATCGAGTGATTAACCGGTTTAGGAACGAGTTCCCATACTTGGCTTCTCTCGAATTGGTTGAGTTCTTCTTGCATAGCAGAAATCCAAAATTCATCATTAAAGGCTTCAGAAATGTTTTTAGGCTCTACTTGTGAAATGAAGGCAGTGCTAGCAACGGAGTCTCTTAGTGATGATCTAGTAGTTACTCCACGTGAAAATTCTCCTATTACTAAATTTTCTGGATGAGAAGGTTTGAAAGAGAATTTCTTAGGCAAACCCTCCAGAGAATCAGTTTCGGTTGAAGTATTCATTGGAGTAGAAGTTGATGGCTCAACGTCATCATCAAGAGTACTTACTGCACTGTTATCTTCATCAAAAGTCATATTTGTTGACTCTTCCACAATAAGTGAGCGTTTATTAAAAACTCTATATCCCTTACTCTTGGCGGCATAACCAAGAAAGATACCATCGTCAGCTTTGGCATCAAATTTGCCTAAGTTGTCTTTGGTGTTAAGGATAAAACATCTACAACCAAAAACTTTAAAATAAGAAACATTGGGGGTTCTCCCAAACCAAAGCTCATAGGGTGTTTTCTTCATAATGGGACGAATCAGCACCCTATTCAAAATGTGGCATGCTGTACTGACATCTTCTGTCCAAAAGTATTTCGGAAGTGAAAATTTATTCAACATGACTCTGGCCATATCGCCGAGAGTTCTATTCTTCCGCTCCATAACACCATTTTGTTGAGGAGTTCTAGGACAAGAAAATTCATGATCAAAACTATTTACATTACAAAAATTTTCAAAATCATAATTTACGAATTCGCCTTCATGATCACTTCGGATTCGAGTAATCATGTAGCCTTTTTCGTTTTGAACTTTCTTTACAAAAACTTTGAAAACAGAAATAGCATCGCTCTTATTAGCGAGAAAGAAAACCCAAGTAAATCTCGAAAAATCATCAACAATAACAAATGCATAAAGTTTGCCACCAAGGCTAGCTATTCTACTGGGACCAAATAAATCCATATGAAGTAGTTGCAAGGGTCTAGTAGTACTTACAGAGTTGATGGAATGAAATGAGGATTTAGTTGCCTTGTTTAGTTCACATTCGGCACATACCGTGTCCTTTTTGAATGTAATATCAGGCAATCCTCTCACTAGCTTCTTGGTAGACAGCCTGGATATAGCATCCATGTTGGCATGACCAAGACGTTGGTGCCAAAGTAGTCGTTCGTCTTTGTAGGCATATAGACATCTACCTGCATTGTTAGTATTTATAGAAAGATAGAAAATATATATATTGTCCTCTCTTTTCCCTTCAAAAGCAATATCTCCTGTTGACCTATCATAGATGTAGCAACTGTTTTGTCCAAAGTTAATATCATATCCATGATCAGCAAGATGACTAATGCTGAGCAGGTTATGCTTTAACTCGGTCACTAGGCAGACATCCTTTATTACAGGAGAAAGAGGATGACCAATGATACCATTACCTATTATGTGCCCTTTGAGATTGTTATCGAAGGATACATATCCTTCTCTCTTCATCGATAGTGATGCAAAAAGTTTTGTGTCTCCCGTCATATGTCGCGAGCATCCACTATCGAGAATCCACTTACTTTCAGTTGAAGAGGGAAGGTCCACCTACATCAAGAGTAGATGTGGCCTTTGGTACCCGAGTTCTTGTGGGTCCTGAAAAGTTAGTCTTTGGAAACCAAGCATATATCTTTTTATCTACAAGTCTTCTAACTTTGCACTGTGGTGAGATGTGTCCATGTGATCCACAGTAAGTACAGATAGCATTCTTATTTATACTAGAAGCATGAGAATAATATCTATAAGCAACAGGATGAGGATGAACATGATGTGAAGAGTTAGCATGGTTATGATGATTATGCATAGAATGAGTGGCATGGTGATGGTGTCTATGTGGCATAACATGATGATTTTGTCTATGTGGCATAGCATGATTATTTTGTCTATATGGCATGGCATGATGATCTTGTCTATATGGCATAGCATGATAATGATTTCTATGTGTGAGGTGATGTTGATTGTGTCTTTGTGCAACATGATGATTGTGTACTGAATGAGAATTATTCTTACGTGCACGTGGTTTGTGAAAGTTTATGTATATAAATGCATGGTTATGTGCTGCATGAGAATGACGTGGTTGACTAGCACGAGTGGTGTTGTGCCCATGTGATTGGGTTTGAGGTTGAAGCACCTGTTTACCCAATTTGGTTTCTAATCTCTTAGAAGCAGCTTGCAATTCATCAACCTTAATATTCAAGCCATATATTTTAGTCATGGAGATTTTGTGTCTACTCTTTTCTTCAGCAAACAACGTGTTGAGAGTAGTGATTTCTTGAGCTTGTTGCTCAATACGTGCTTCAGCATTATGTAAGCTTATTTTAAGCTTGGATACTTCATTAGTGGCATCAGTGGGTGACGTGTCTCTAACATCATCAAGAAGTAAAGAAATTTTTTGTATCTCATCTTCCAGACTTTTGATTTTGTCCTTGGCATGTTTGTATTTACCAATGACCTTTTTGTGATCATCGAGTAAATCAGTAAAAGCATCGCCAAGTTCATCAAAAGAGAAGTCATCTAGAGTTTCGTTAGATACCTTGTTGGAAGTTGCCATTAGGCACACATTTGCTGTATCTTGAGGAGAGCCTTTTTCTTCCTCGGAGTCACTCGCTTCACTTTCATGCCAAATTCCTGTGTTGGCATATTTCTTTGATGAATTCTTTTTGTATGGCTTCTCATAGCGGTTGCTCTTCTTCAAGAATGGGCAGTCTTTTCGGACATGTCCAGTCTTCTTGCAACCGTAACAGGTTGGCTCTTCTTCATCATCTTCTTGTGAATCCTTCTTCCTTCGATTGAAGCGAAGGAATTTTCTGAAGTTGCGAACCATGAGAGCTTGGTCTTCATCATCCGAGTTATCGTCTTCGGTCTCATCGTGATCAGCCCTTCGTCGATGAGCTTTGAGTGCGATCTCCCTGGTCTTCGGAGCAGGCTCTTCGAAGTCCTTGAGGTCAAGCTCGTGAGTCATGAGCTTATCCATCAAGGTCTCCATTGACATTGATGTGAGATCGTTTCCTTCTATGATGGCCGTCACCTTAGGGTTCCAAATCTTTGGCAACCCTCTGAGTAACTTACGAATCTTCTCGTGGTTTGAGTACTGCTTACCAAGCGAGGATAGAGGATTGATGATGTCGAGGAATCTTGTAAACATTTGAGTGATCGTCTCATTTGGCTTCATCTTGAAGGCTTCGTATTCTTGAGTGAGACGGCTTATTTTAGATTCCTTGACTTGTGTGGTTCCCTCATGCGTCACTTCTAGAAGTCTCCATACTTCATGAGCAGTGGTGCATGTGGAGACCCTGTTGAATTCATTCCTGTCTATAGCACAGAATAAAGCATTAATAGCCCTAGCATCTAGACTTGCCTGTTTCTTCTCCTTGACAGAATATTTGTCGTGTGGTTTCTCAATGAGGTCACCATCGACAACTATCCTGACGGGCTTTTTGTAACCGTCAGTGACGACAGTCCACAGGTCAAAGTCTAGAGACTTAAGATAGAAGCTCATCCTTGTTTTCCAATATGTATAGTTAGTTCCATCAAATAGGGGAGGCCTATGAGTGGACTGACCTTCACCATGATTAGAAATCAAGGATTGTGTGGTTGCCATGGATCAGCTCTTAGGATGTTAGTTCTTATAAAGAGAACAGAGCTCTGATACCAATTGAAGAACAGTTTGGCAACTCTAGAGGGGGGTGAATAGAGTATATATAGAAAAATGACCAATTAAAATAACTCTTTCACCAATAATAAATAATCAGAGTAAAGTGCGGAAAATAAAAGGAGATCAAAAGAGCATACGCAAACACAGCGATTTTAACCTGGTTTCCCTCGTGGAGGACTAGTCCAGGTCTGAGAACTCTAGCACAGGATTCAAATCCACTATTTGTGAAATAGTAGTTTACAACCGTGCCTTTACTTCAGAAGAGCACGTCAACTTCTAACAGAGGATCGCAGTGGCGATTTGCTTGGAATTGTCCAAGCGACTTCTTCGACTCTTGCACAAGAATCCTAACTGAGAGATGCTGAGCACTCGAGACTTAGGAGGCTTGTGGCTAGTAGATAGGAAGGGTATGGCTTATTTCAGCTACAAGAGAGAAGAGAAGAGAAGATTGGATGGATTGGAATGAGAGAATTCATGCCCTATTTATAGTGTTTTTATAGGCAGAATTCGGCCAGAATTCGGGTAGGAAAATTCAAATATTTGGCCGTTGGACAACTAGCAACCAGCTAACCCTAAAATTAGGGTTCCTAATTTCTAGGGGACAGAGTTCGGCCCGAACTCTGTGTGGAGGCAGAGTTCGGCCCGAACTCTGTCTCCAGAGCACAGAGTGGTTCAAAGGGGACCATTTGGGAATTTCTGGTTTGGTGGAGCTTTGGGATTTTTGGGTAGGCTATAGTCTAAGTTTCAAGAGCTCAGCATGACTCAGATTACATTAGTCTAGACTCAAAGAAAGTGTAAAATACAGACTCGAATCAACTGAGACACGGAAGCTGAGCTGTCTTCTGTCTTGAGCTTAATACAGACGTCGTGTGTCGTATTGAATTATTACAGATATTATTTAGTCAATATTGTCAATATTTGGTTGACTGTGACTTTGTGTCAACAATGCGGAGCCCTCTGCTCCACGACAGCAAGGGCCAACTGATAGGCATCTTCCATGCCCTGACGCATCGCGTCTGTCTGCCTCTGCTGAGCCTCGGCCTGGGCTCTCTGAGTCTCCAGCATCTGCTGGAGGAAAGTAAGCATCTGCCCCATATCTGTAGGCAGAGGAGGTGGAGGTGGAAGTATGTCTGCAACTAGCGGAGGAATCCGCTGTACAGGAGGAGGAAGAGCGCCCGTATCAACCACTGGTACTGCGGTCGAAAAAGTCGTAGCAACCCTAGGGTCAGCCCTCGTAACTGGCGAAGGAGCACCCCCAAGAGCTGCTGCCGACACCCCGACTGCAGCAGGAGTGTCCGGATCAGGTCCGAGGGTCATAGCAGACCTCTCCGCGTCCGCGGACTCAGGATGCTGGGACCTGGTCTGTACCATCCTGAAGATAGAAATAAAGAAGGAAATCAATACGGCACAGGAAATATGATATCAAGGAGGACAATTAGAATGCAAAATCAATATCAAAGACGGTAAGCAAGATAAGCAAGGAAAGATCCTACTGTGATTGAGTACTCTTAGCCTACCACCTCCTATATGTAACACAGGTTCGTAGTCAATACTCTAAGACGAGTGCCGCCACGATATCGTACTAATTGCGACTTCAGGACCTGCGAGGGCCACCACTAAAAATGTGTCACGACCCGCACCCGCTATAAGGGCACGTGTACGTAACAACATCCAGCCCTCACCGTAAAAATGGCGTGGAACGTTGTAGGTTTTCTACTCTAACAACAGTTTATATATATATATCAAAAACCTGTCGAGAATATGGTCAACTCCGAACGGAGGACAAGTAATAAATATATATATGAGTGCTCAATCACAACTCTAAGATGATAAAGTAAAGACTGAAAGATAAAGACAACAAGACGATAAAATATAACCTGTCAAGTCCAAACACAAATAATATACAAGTCCAAGTCCAAGTCTCTAATACAAGCCAAAATATAACAGTCTCAAAAGTAACTGGAGATAAGGTCCAGTACAAATAACTCTAACTAAGCAATAGATAAAGTCTCGTCAGGTGGAGCTATGCCCTGCTGGACCAAGGTCTCCAAGTCTAAGCCCACTACGTCATCCGGACCATAGTAGGTACTGTAATCCCCCTCATCTGCATCTGTAATATTTTGTCAACATATCCAGTCAGGATGGAACGAGTACAATCAACTAACAACAGTTCACAAGATATAACAAAAGCTATAAGACTGTAAATAGAGAGTATATACAAGAAAATCATGGAATGTACATGTGAGTATCATGGCAAGGTAAGCTATAAATCTAGAGCTAGAACAAGGCAAGTAAACTGATCATGGCATGTACAAGAATCAAGAATCATCTATCTAAGTGTGTGAGTACTAGTTTCAACATGTGGTCGGCTTGGGTCTGCACAAGGTCTACTGGCCTGGTTAATCATACGTGGAGTGTATAATTAACACTCACAAGATCTACAAGAATAACAAGGTGGATAATGACCACACATCTACACTAATACTCCTCGTCCCCGACAGGTAGAGTGGATCCAAGCAAGACACGTTACGACATAGGATTCTACGAGAAGGGAGCAAGTCTTCTCGAGAATCGATGTCCATATAATGCATAAGAACTACAAGGGGACTTGCACAAGATATACCAAGATAACGAGGAATAACATCTTATGTCGGGATCCATGAATACCAATCCGTGTGACCAATGTGTCGAGAACAAGCATATCTACACTAATTACATGAATTATAACAATCATCGTAAATTGGAAAAGTGTCAAAGAATGTACTCGCCTGTAATATGATAAAGTATGTCAACGGGATCCAGTGCAGTGTCTCGATGACCTATAGAGAACAAGACGTATTAATACTATGTTTTAGGAAGTAAAGTCAAATCAAATTAAACCCTATTAAGTTATTCTAGGTCAAGACATGGCAAACTAAGTCAATCTAGGTCAAACAAGGTCAAATTAGAGTGTATATTGTCGATCTAAGTCATTTTAGGTCTAACTAGGTCAAACTGGGTCAACGCAAGTCAAACGAAATTAATCTAGGTCGATTTAAGTCAACGGTTGACTTACAGTTGACTTTTGGTCAACTGGTCAACTCTGGTCAACTCTAGGTCAACCTTAGGTCAATCTTAGGTCAATGGTGACTAACAGTTGACTTTTGGTCAAACGTTCAAGTCTAATAGAATTTGGGACTAAATTGGGTAAAGTGTTGACCCATAGTTGACTTTTAGTCTAAAAAGTCAATCGTGGTCAACCAAGGTCAAGACTAGGTCTAGACGACTATTTCTAATCATTACCAACCTTTACAACCCATATCCGAGTCCATCTTGGACTCCGAAATTCGTATCTTGGCCATAGGCCAATATCTTAATTTATCCTTTACAAAGGTAAATTTCTAGCCTAGGTGAATACCAAGTTAGCCTACCTACGCTTGGTATTTCGACCCGTGCTCCCTAGGGTAGTAGGATACTAGCCTATACATTCATTACCTACAAAGCTTCCTAGGTAGAGTGGACGTCTAGTCCATCTTATGGCCCATTGCCGATATCTTGAATATCTCAAGATACACAATGGTACGGCACGATACTGTCGCCCTAAAACCCCGATTTCAACTCGGGAGCCTACCCGCAAAGTCTAATTCACGTATTCTTGGTCTCCTCCAAGTTTCAACTCATTCCGACACTCGGGGCTCAATTTCACCCCTTCACCACATTCCGACTCACTCTCTAACCTTTCTAATTTAATTTCCTACATTCCTATACTAATACTCTTCCTTCCCTTCTCCTTCTCCTAATTCTAATTCTTCTTATTCTTTTCCTTCTTCCTATTCTTTCATTCTAAATCCTAATCTCATTTCTCTCATTCTCTTCTAATCTTCTTCTAATTCCTAATCTCATTTCTCTCATTCTTTCCTATTCTAATTCTCTTCCTAACTTCTTCTTATTCTTTCCTTCTAATTCTCTTATTCTTCTTCTAATCTTCTTCTTCTAACTTCTTCTTCTTAACTTCCTTACCTCATTTCCCTTAAGCTACTGCGGCTCCTGCTACTGCTTGTGCTATGCTGCTGCTGCGCATTGCTGATGCTGCTGCTGTTGGCTACTGCCAACTGCTGCTGCTGCATCTCATTCTCTTCATCTCTCCTACTCTCTAACTCCCTTTAATTCTTCTTCCTATATATATATATATATATATTTTATATACTCTATATATATAAATACACACACACACACACACAAAAACACACACACACACACTCTCATTAACACACGCACTCTCACTACATATATCTATCTAGATATCTATCTATCTATATATGTATATATATATATATACTCTCTATATATATAAATACACACACACACACACACAAACACACACACACACACACACTCTCATTAACACACACACTCTCACTACCACTCTCACACACCACCACCATTCTCATGACACCAAATACATATCAATATATATATATATATATATATATATATATATATATATATATATATATATATATATATATATATATATATATATATATATATACCACTCTAATTAGAAAACCCCAAATAAATCTCTAATCTAGATTTTTAGGAAAGCCTATGAAATCTATGGGCAAAATGTGGAGAATCATCTCCTCTACAATTATTGTGAAAGCCATAAATGCAAAAGAGGAATTAATGGGAATTTAATAGCTTACCTAATGGATTTTTCTTTGGAGAAGAAGCTTGGAAAAGAAAGAAATGGAGAGGGAGAGAGGTTTTTTAGTTGTGAAGAAAAGAGGAGGGGGGGGTGCTCCACTTCATGGCCGGCCAAGGGGACCCTATTGGGTTTGGGTTGAGACCAATAAGCCCCCAAACCCAATAGACTTGGTATGGTTTGAATTGAATTCGGTTTGGTTCGGTTTGTTTCGGTTTAACTTTAATTAAACAATTAAGCCTCTAAAATGACTAATTAAGCCATGAAAGTAGGATTTATGGTTTCTAGCCTAGTTATGATGGCTTGTGGGCTAAGCCTAGCTAGTATGTGGGTCCTACTAGGGTCCAGACTACCCGGGTCTCCAACTTAAGTCCGAATTGGGTAAAATTCAAACTAAATCAAACAAATCCCTAAAAATCATATAAAATCAAATAAAACTCCTAAAAATTATAAAACTTGAAAAATGAAAAAAATACTCCTAATTTGAAAACTGGGGGTGACAAATCTACCCTCCTAAAAAAATTTCGTCCTCGAAATTGAATGAGAACTAACACAGCAATCATGAAATGAACAAGAAAGGAAAAGAAAGAATTTTACCTCAAGGCTCGAAGAGATATGCGAATCGCTCCCGCATGTCGTCCTCTCTCTTCCAGGTAGACTCACCTGGAGAGTGGTGTCTCCATGCAACGCGAACCAAGGGAATGACCTGGTTCCGGAGCACCTTCTCTCTTCGGTCCAAGATCTCAACCGGCTTCTCTTGATAGCTGAGTGTCGGTCCCACTTCGATCTCGGAGTGGCCCAAGACGTGACTGGGATCTGCCATGTACCGTCTTAGCTGCGACACGTAGAACACGCTGTGTACTCCCTCTATTGCGGGCGGTAACTCCAGTCGGTAAGCCACTGCACCGACCCTGTCCAAGATACGGAATGGTCCGATATATCGTGGACTGAGCTTCCCGCCGCCCCCAAAATGAATCGTGCCACACGTCAGAGAAATTTGCAAGAACTACAAGGGGGCTTGCACAAGATATACCAAGATAACGAGGAATAACATCTCATGTCGGGATCCATGAATACCAATCCGTGTGACCAATGTGTCGAGAACGAGCATATCTACACTAATTACATGAATTCTAACAATCACCATAAATTGGAAAAGTGTCAGAGAATGTACTCGCCTGTAATATGATAAAGTATGTCAACGGGATCCAGTACAGCATCTCGAGGACCTATAGAGAACAAGACATATCAATACTATGTTTTAGGAAGTAAAGTCAAATCAAATTAAACTCTATTAAGTTATTCTAGGTCAAGATACAGCAAACTAAGTCAATCTAGGTCAAACAAGGTCAAACTAGATTGTACATGGTCGATCTAAGTCATTTTAGGCCTAACTAGGTCAAACTGGGTCAATGCAAATCAAACGGAATTAATCTAGGTCGATTTAAGTCAACGGTTGACTTACAGTTGACTTTTGGTCAACTCTAGGTCAACCCTAGGTCAATCCTAGGTCAATGGTGACTAACAGTTGACTTTTGGTCAACCGTTCAAGTCTAATGGAATTTGGGACTAAATTGGGTAAAGTGTTTACCCATAGTTGACTTTTAGTCTAAAAAGTCAACCGTGGTCAACCAAGGTCAAGACTAGGTCTAGACGACTATTTCTAATCATTACCAACCTTTACAACCCATATCCGAGTCCATCTTGGACTCCGAAATCCGTATATTGGCCATAGGCCAATATCTTAATTTACCCTTTACAAAGGTAAATTTCTAGCCTAGGTGAATACCAAGTTAGCCTACCTACGCTTGGTATTTCGACCCGTACTTCCTAGGGTAGTAGGATACTAGCCTATACATTCATTACCTACCAAGCTTCCTAGGTAGAGTGGACGTCTAGTCCATCTTACGGCCCATTGCCGATATCTTGAATATCTCAAGATACGCAATGGTACGGCGCGATACCATCGCCCTAAAACTCCGATTTCAACTCGGGAGCCTACCCGCAAAGTCTAATTCACGTATTCTTGGTCTCCTCCAAGTTTCAACTCATTCCGAAACTCGGGGCTCAATTTCACCCCTTCACCACATTCCGACTCACTCTCTAACCTTTCTAATTTAATTTCCCACATTCCTATACTAATACTCTTCCTTCCCTTCTCCTTCTCCTAATTCTAATTCTTCTTATTCTTTTCCTTCTTCCTATTCTTTCTTTCTAATTCCTAATCTCATTTCTCTCATTCTCTTCTAATCTTCTTCTAATTCATAATCTTATTTCTCTCATTCTTTCCTATTCTAATTCTCTTCCTAACTTCTTCTTATTCTTTCCTTCTAATTCTCTTATTCTTCTTATAATCTTTTTCTTCTAACTTCTTCTTCTTAACTTCCTTCCCTCCTTTCCCTTAAGCTACTGCGGCTCCTGCTACAGCTTGTGCTATGTTGCTGCTGCTGCACATTGCTGCTGCTGCTACGCATTGCTGCTGCTGCTGCGCATTGCTGCTGCTGCATATTGCTGCTGCTGCTGCTGCTGTTGGCTACTGCCAACTGCTGTTGTTGCATCTCATTCTCTTCATCTCTCCTACTCTCTAACTCCCTCTAATTCTTCTTCCTATCTCTCTCTCTCTCTCTCTCTCTCTATATATATATATATATATATATATATATATATCTATCTATCTATCTATCTATCTATCTATCTATCTATCTATACACACATATATATATATACTCTATATATATAAATACACACACACACACACACACAAACACACACACACACTCACTAACACACACACACACACTCTCATTACCACTCTCACACACCACCACCATTCTCATGACACCAAATACATATCAATATATATATATATTGATATGTATTTGGTGTCATGAGAATGGTGGTGGTGTGTGAGAGTGGTAGTGAGAGTGTGTGTGTGTGTTAGTGACATATATATATATATATATATATATATATATATATATATATATATATATATATATTATTTTTTTTCAAGAAACCCCCTTTTTATTAAAATCACGGCTCAAAAAGCTGAAGCCTGAACTGTATACAAGACAAAAGTATACCACAAAAGGAAGGACAGGGGTGAGTTGCGGGCGCAGCCGCCAAAACTAAGAAAAGAACGACTGATCGAAAGCCAGGGGAAGGTGCGAGCATAGGGTGCTCTGTTTGCGACATTGCCGGTGAATTTTCTGGATAAGCTGATCGTCCGAGTATTGGTAGCCCTCGTATCTCGCTTTGTTGCAATTTTTCCAGGTTTTCCAGGTTGCGGCCGCTGCAACGATCTGGTGGCCGTGGGAGACAGCTCCCCAGTGGGCCAGAAGATCGATAAAGCGCCCGTCTCCAGGAGAGGTGTTGTAGTTGTGGTTGAGGGTGTTCCAGATTTTGTTCGGGAGGCTTCCCTCCTGGAAGATGTGGTCTATAGTTTTCGTCTGGCGCTCAGTACAGCAATTGCACGCGGATGCCAGGCTGAAGCCGATAGAATTTAGGTTGTCGTCGGTGGACAGTTTCTTTTTCATGACTCTCCACAGGAGGAAGGACCATTTCTTAGGGATACAAGAGTGCCAGTAACGCTTGATGAATAGGTCAGTCCCATTCTATTGGATCATGAGTCTCGCCGAACGAACGGAGAAGGCTCCTGAGGCAGCCAGCGACCACATCAGTTTGTCGACGTCGGGTCCAATGCTAAGACCGTGCTGGCGAATGCTGTCGACAGTTGCGTTGCCAGACCAATCACGAATCCGGTCCCAATTCCAACCGATATTGGTTGGATTCCAAAGGTCTTTTATCTTGCTGTTTCTGGGGGAGTCGGTTATGTTCGGTATGAGACTGTCACCTATCTACCGTTCCAAGAAGGGGTTGGCCTCGCCCGAACCCAGCCGAAGTCTGATCACGGGCTCAGCCCATTCGCGGCCTCGTAAAATGTGACGCCAAGCCGCGGAGGATCTGCTGTTGGTGGTGGCCATCGCTGGGTGGATGTGTTTGAAGTACCTGGCCTTCATGAACTTGGTCCACAGGTTTTGGCTGGTGCGTAATTTCCACCATAGTTTCATTGAGAAAGCATTGACGATGAGCTCGAGCTTGGTGAAACCTAGCCCGCCGGTCGCGGTAGGGATAGCCATAGTGTCCCAGCTTGCCCAGTGGTGTTTGTCTTGCCCTTTGTTGTATCCCCAGAAGAAGTTACAAAAGATCTTCTCGATCGACGCGATAACTTTTTTGGGCGGAGAGCAAGCCGCAAGTGTGTGGATGGGGATGGAATTGAGCACATGTTTGATGAGGATAATTTTTCCTTCGGGGGATAGGGTGGCGTTATGCCATCCTTCTATTTTGTTCCTGATTTTGGTGATCAAGTTCTCGAATAAGCTGGCGTTATATTTCCCGTACACCAGAGGACAGCCGAGATAGTTGAAAGGGGGATGAGCCACCACCATGGAAGTCAGGTTGGTGAGTCTGGTTGCGTTCTCGATTTTGATGCTGTGGTGGGCATAGATGATGCTCTTGGATAGGTTGATCTTCTGGCCAGAGCATCTGGAGTACCGATTCAGGGTGTTGTGCACTACTTCCATCGAGCCGATATCCCCAGATGAGAAGATGAGCAAATCGTCGGCAAAAGCCAGATGGGTGATGGTGGGGCATCCACTGGCTGTGTGGTAAAGCTAAAAGTTGGGGGTGTTGACCATGTTGTTGAGGTTTCTGCTCAGAGCGTCGGCAACAATGATAAAGACTGTGGACGATAGAGGGTCGCCCTGTCTGACTCCGCGACTGGATTTGAAAAAACCTTCAGATTGGCCGTTGATAACTGTGGAAAACCATGAGTTACTGATGGATCTCCACACGATGTTGTTCCAGTTCTCAGAGAATCCGAAAGCTCGAAATACCCATATCATGAATTGCCAGTCGAGCCTGTCGTATGCTTTTTCTATGTCAATTTTGATGGCGATGTTGCCCCCTCTAGCTGGATATTTCATGCAGGTGATGAGTTCTTGGGCCAACATGATGTTGTCTTGGATGTTCCTACCGCGGACGAAACTGCTTTGTTCCTCCGAGATGATTTTGGGAAGAGTTTCTGTCATTCTAGTGGCGATAATTTTGGAGATAATTTTGTTAGTAAAAGTGCATAGACTGATGGGTCGGAAATCGCGAAAGGAGTTGGGGTTTTCTTTTTTCGGAATGAGGATAAGATTGGCACTGGAGATGGCTTTGGGGTAATGTGCACCTTCGAGGAAGGCGATAGCCGCTTCAGTGATGTCCTGCTTGATAATATCCCAGCAAGTACGAAAGAAGGTGCCAGAAAAGCCGTCAGGCCCGGGAGCGCTATGCGCGTTTAAGGCCCACACCGCATCTTTTACTTCTTGTTCGGACAGAGGGCGTTCCAGCAGCGCATTGTCGGAGTCGTTAATGATGGTGGGGATTTGGTCAAGGAACGAAGTGTCTTTATGGACCGTCTCCTTGGAGAATAATTTGGTGTAGAAGTCTGCGACCGCTTCTTGGATCCCTATCTGGTCAGATCTGATGATGTCTTGCTCGTCCGCGATGTGATGTATCAAAAGTTTATTTCTTTTACCGTTAACGCAGTCATAAAAGTATTTGGAGTTTTTGTCCCCGTCGCTGTCCCATTTCAGTCTTGCTTTATGCTTCCAAAACTCGGTCTCGACTCTTATCCTGAATTTGAGCATGGCCTTTGTGAGGTTCAAGGCTCTCCTGGCCGCAGGGAAGCGGTCCTGGAGGAATAAAGCTTCAGTTCGGGTAACGTCGTCCTCTACGATGCAGATGGCTTGAAAAATGTCTCCAAAAGCTTGTTTGCTCCAGTTGGAGAGAGCTTTCCTGGTGGCTTTGAGCTTGTTGCTGACCCGAGAGAGAGGGTTCGGGGAGTCTTGACTGTTCCATGCTTCTGTTACGATGCTCAGGAATTGCGGATGGTTGATCCACAAGTCGAGGAATTGGAAGTTCTTTTTGGAAGGGTGGGATTTGTTTTTAATTTCCAGCAGAATGGGGGCGTGGTCTGATTCTGTGGAATTGAGGTGGGATAGGAAGGAGCTGATCCTCATGCCTTTCTAGCGAGCGTTGGTGAGGGCTCTGTCCAATCGGGAGTATTGGCGCCGGTCTCCCTCCTGCATGTTACACCATGTGAATTCGCTGCCTTTGAACTGGAGGAGGGTGAGGTGAGCATTAAAGATGAAGTTGTTGAAGTCTTGCATGGCTGATAGAGGCAGGGGACGCCCATCGATCTTCTCTTCTCTGCGGGTGATGGCTTTGAAGTCCCCAATGCAAAGCCAGGGGGAATTGGTGTTGTGGAGATAAGTGTCGAGAAGGTCATTCCAAAGGTGTTTCCGATCTGCGATGACGCAGCTCCCGTGGACCGCAGACAGAATGGCCCGCTCCGGGAGTGAGGGGTGGGTGATCCAGCAAGAGAGAGCTTGATGGGTGTCCTGAATGATGTCGATATTAACTTCCTTAGACCCGAGAATCCAGATATCGTGCCTGCCAGCGATGGCCGTGGGGAGGCCCAGAGCTAGCTGGGTGGATTTGAGGCGTTTGGGGAGGATTTTAGGTTCAATGATGATAAAGATGTCAATCTTGTGAATTTTCCGAAGGCTGGAAATTCTCCTAAGTGTCGGTTTATTTGCCAGACCTCGAACGTTCCAAGATATGATGTTAAGCATTTAAGAGATTGTGGGGGAGTTTTTTGTTCCGCCTTGCAGCGGATCTGGTTAGAATGGTGACAGTTTTGTCGGTGCCTGAATTGCTCCGTTGGTGAATGGCCGGGTCTGCTGACGCAGTTGTGTGAGGATTGTGGGAGTGGCGCTCGTGCGAGCCGGTGGGGGGGCCTATCAAATTGCCAGCAGAGTCGACTGCCGTATCCTCCGATGGGATGGCTAAGGAGTCATGGGCGCTCTCAATCAACAGGTGTTGTAGGGGGGCACCTGCGGCAAAGACTTGAAGACCCCTCCTCGCTTGGTCGGGACCGAGGATGGCTAGGGCGTCTTCGACAGGGATGGAGCTGGGGATGGATGGGTTACGAGGAAGGAGGGGTGGATTGGAGGGTCATTCTCCTGGCTGGTGGTGAGTTGTCGGTGGTCTGCTTTGCCTGAGCCGTTGGCGTCTTCCGCTTGCGCGGAGCTGGGGGAGTAGGACGGAGGCTCGGGGGAGCTGGATCCTTCTGGAGGGTTGCCGGATTCCGGGTCTTCAGAGTCAAGAACGGCAAATTGGTTAGAGATCTCTATGTATTGGGGAAAGAAAGGGACCAAGGCTCTGCTCGGTTGTGCACTAGACGCTGGCTTCTCGTTGCTGGATGCGAATCGGATGTGAGAGTTCGGTAGGGGAAGGATGGATGATTTGGGGAGCTTTCCCTCTGGAAGATCGCCGTCAATTCTGGATGGCTTCTTTTTCAGCTCCGGATGCAGGCGGTGGCAGTGCTTGGGTAGGTGTCCTCTGAGTTGGCAGTGGTTGCAGTACAGTATGTGGTTGTCGTAGAGGATTTGTTGGGTGTGGGTGTGGTTGCCTAGCTCGACGGTGATGAAGTTGGGAGGTTCTGAGGAGAGATCAAGTTCAACACAGATTTTAGTGCAGTGGGCTTTGGTGAGGTTGCTTGTCTCGGGCGCCGATGCCACGTATGTCGCGAAAGCGTTGGCGATGCGCTTCAGCACCGCGGGGACAAAACAGATGAGGGGGAGGTTGGGGAGGGTGACCCAGGCTGCCACCGTAGCTGATTCTACTTTGGTGTTGAAATTAGGAGAACACTTTATAATCTTCATTAGGTGGGTGTCGATCTTGCAAGTACTCTTGGACCACACAGTCCTGTGGTCGAGTTCTGAGGATAGGTGAAGGAGAATGTGTCTGGGGTCGAGTGGGGCCACTCGGTAGATAGACGAAAGATTCTATTTGGCGATAGCTTCCTGCACCCTGGGAAGTTTGGGGCACTCGGTGGAAAATTTAAGGACAAAAGTGTGTGGGAATGCTGATGACAGCGATGACAGTTCCTTATCAGAGAAAGGGATGACGGGGGATGTTGTCTCTAGAGAAAATTCAATCGCCGGCAGCTGAACGTCGGAAAAGATAATGCCCTTCGATGAGGAGAGGTTCGGACGAAGCATGGCAGCGTAGGTTGGGGATGGCGATCCGAGGGGAGCGGAGCAAGCGGGACGGGCTCGGGGAAGACCGCTCTGGAGAGGGGGTAGCCCGAGCTCGGAGGGGGGGAGGTTGGGAGTGCTGGAGTAAGCAGCCCTGGCGAGGAGGCGGGGGGAGGGAAAACAAACGTCCCAGGAAGGGTGGCCTGGGGAGCCACCGGGGGAGGATCCGGAGGGGAGCAGGGGATGGCGGAGGAGCCTGGGGATATGGAGGGATCCAGGGTGGCCGGGGAGCCGGCTAAAGGAGGTGAAAGGGCTGCGCAAGGGGTCCCGGGGTGCTGGTGCACGAGGGGGAAGGGGGAAGGGTGGCATGGGGGGTTGGAAGGGTGGGAGCAGAGTGGGGGCGGGGAAGCGCAGAAACGCGACGGAGGGAGGTGGATTGCGCAATGGGAAGTGGGGAAGAGAGGCGGGGTTGCGCCAAAGGAGGGGGGAAGTGGATTACGTAATGGGATGCGATGGAGAGAGGCTGGATTGCGTCAAAGGAGGGGAGGAAAACCCAGGCGTCTGTGCAATTGGAGAGCTGGCAATGGCCTGCGCAATCCGTTGCTGTTGCTCCCACAGGGAAGCAACAAGCACGTGGAGCTGCGCAAAGGATGCAGCAAACTCAGCACGCGCGTCGAAGGGAGCTGGCTCTGCGTAGAAGAGAGGGGACGTCTCGGGGGTTGAGCCCGAGGGGGGAACTCGAGGCGCCCAGTAGCGTGGGGCCCGAGGCAGGTACTGCAGGAGGGCGTTGCTCCCGAGGGGGGAAGGGGGGTTCAAACTGGAAGGGACGGGGACTGGAGGAGATTGTGACTGAAGGCAGGCGGCACCGGCTCCGGCGGAGGCGAACGCCGGAGCAGAGGGAGACGGGGGATCTGCTGACGACCTCGACTGGAGGGGATGCGGACGCCCAGGAGCGCCTGCCTGCGCGAAGGAAGAATAGGAGGGCGGACGAGGCGTCAGTAGGCCGGCGGCGCCGGCTCCGGCGGAGGCGAACGCCGGAGCGTAGGGAGGCGGGGGGTCTGCTGACGACCTCGACTGGAGGGGAAGCGGACACCCTGGAGCGCCGGCCGGCGCGCAGGGAGAGTAGGTGGACGGAGGAGGGGGGTTTGGAAGGGGGCGGAGGGGGGGATAATGGAGAAGACCGGCGGCGAGGAACTGGCGGTGCCACTCCACCACCTCGGAGGACCAAGCGGGCGGCATCGAGGGAAGCGGGAGAATCACGAACGGAGGAAGGAGGGGTAGGAGGAAGGGGGGCGGCCGGCCTAGGCCGGCCGAGGGAAAGAAGCTCGATCGGGAGGGGGGGTGGGGACGACCATGGGATTATATATATATATATATATATATATATATATATATATATATATATATATATATATATATATATATATATATATATATATATATACCACTCTAATTAGAAAACCCCAAATAAATCTCTAACCTAGATTTTTAGGAAAACCTATAAAATCTATAGGCAAAATGTGGAGAATCATCTCCTCTACAATTATTGTGAAAGCCATAAATGCTAAATAGGAATTAATAGGAATTTAATGGCTTACCTAATGGATTTTCCTTTGGAGAAGAAGCTTGGAAAAGAAAGAAATGGAAAGGGAGAGAGGTTTCTTCGTTGTGAAGAAAAGAGGAGGGGGGGTGCTCCACTTCATGGTCGGCCAAGGGGGGCCTATTGGGTTTGGGTGGAGACCCAATAAGCCCCCAGACCCAATAGACTTGGTTTGGTTTGAATTGAATTCGGTTTGGTTCGGTTTGACTCTAATTAACCAATTAAGCCTCTAAAATGACTAATTAAGCCATAAAAGTAGGGTGTATGGTTTCTAGTCAAGTTAGAATGGCTTGTGGGCCAAGCCCAGCTAGTATGTGGGTCCTACTAGGGTCCAGACTACCCGGATCTCCAACTTAAGTCCGAATTGGGTCAAATTCAAACTAAATCAAACAAATCCCTAAAAATCATATAAAATCAAATAAAATTCCTAAAAATTATAAAACTTGAAAAATGACAAAAATATCCCTAATTCGAAAACTGGGGGTGACAGAACCTCTACTAACTCCAGGCTCCTCTGGACGTCCTCCAACCAGTCATCTGCATACAGGATACCCTCGGTACCCTTGAAGTCCCTCAGGTTCATCTTCCTGAAATCTAGGCATGTGCCAGGCCTCCCCTGACCCTACTGCTGAACTGGGGCACCCTGAACTGTACCCGGTACAACACTCTCTACTGCTGCCATCGCCAGCTAGTGGGAGTTCTCCATGCTCTGCCGTAACACCTCTGTCTGGCGGTGCTGTGCCTCGGCCTGGGCCCTCTGGGTCTGCAACATCTGCTGTAGAAGGGCCATCATCTGCTGTGTATCTGTCGGTAGCGCAGGCGACGGTGGAAGAGTCTCAAGAATGACTATGGATGGTCCCGCTGCTGGAGGTGGAAGACCTCCTGGAACTGCCGCTGCTATTCTCGCATGAAGGGCAGGAACTGAGGCTGATGCTCTCTCGACTGCTACTCCCGTAGCCGGAGGTGGAGGTCCTACCTGATCGGGCCTCTCCGGAACAGCCCTAGATCCTGCTGCCTGAGACCGAGTATTCGTCATCCTGAGGATAGATTAAAATAAGGAATCAATGTGGCACATGATAAGGAATATCAAGAAAGGATAATTGAATTCAATGTAAGAAGAGTTGTCATGGTAATCAAAAGATCAGAATTTTTTTAAAATATGACTGAGTAACTCCTATCATATCCTAGATCCTATGTCCTAATCACAGGCTCGTAATTAGTACTCTAAGTCGAGCACCATTATGAGATCGCACTAATTGTGACACAGACCTGCATGGGCCACCACAAAAATGTGTCACGACCCACACCCTGATTAGGGGTACGAGCACGTGGTTACGTCCAGCCTACGTCATAGAATCGGCGGTAGAATGCTGTATAGGTCGTCTACAAAAACTACACTAAACAGTAAAAAGGTACCTGTACAGTATATACACTCTGAATGGAGGTGACATAGCAAATACAGTCTCAATCACAAGATAAAACTAAGGTAGATAGCACGGAAAGAAAATATGATAAATGTTAAAATAGGAAATGAGTTCAACATCCAACACAGCTAGAGAGAAACAAACAACATCACAGAGTCACAAAATATAAATATAAGCTACTACAGTCTAAAATAAAAGCTGGATCGCAGTCCAGGCAAACCTAACTAAGCTATACTACTTTGGGTATACAAAGTCTAGTGGCTCAACTAACAGGACACAGTCCTGGCCTAAGTCTCCATTTGTCTCGACCCCATAGAAGGTCGAGCAGTTTGTCTCAGAAACATCTGTAATATATCAATGGTATCATGTCAGGAAAATAAGCAAGTACAAATACTAACAGCAGTTCCATATGAATTAACAAATTCTATAAAAGGCCGTATAATGAAATACAAGACAAAGATACGAGAAGACTTGGGAGCCATTCGAAAGCCAAGTTACAATCCGTAAATCAAACAAGGACCGGGGTTGTAACCCTTCTCCCGAACAGAACCTAGCCTCCAATCAAAGTATAGCATAAGAGCATGTAGAACATGTAAAATACAGGACAAAATCGACAGAAAATATATAACAGGATGTGAGTACTGAATAAAAATGACAATATATATATATATATATATATATATATATATATATATATATAGGATGACATGGGAACTATTCGAAAAGCCGAGTTACAACCCTTAAACCAAATAAGGACCGGGATTATAACCCTTCTCCCGAACAGAACTTAGCTTCCTATGATAAATAAATATAAAATGTGCCTTGAATTATTAGAGCGTTATGTGATCGGCTTGGAAAATATTACAGGACAGGCTATCCACTTGGCCCGACGATCACATGAAAATCTGGAAAGGGTCATGCCGGCCAACCTGGATAACGAGCACATGAATAAGATCTCGCTACACCCTACGTGAGGTGAGAGTGGCGCAAGCACATGAATATAGTGACATGAGGCTTTGATCACATAGTCCATAATAATTCTCCACCCCCGAATAGTATAATGGATCTGGACATGACACGTCATGACATGGGATTCCATAAGAGGACAGCAAGTCCCCTTAGGAATCGGTGTCTATATAAGTACAGAGAATAAGACAGGAAATGTACCAATATACTAAAAAAATCTAGGAACAACATCCTATGTCATGATCCAACATATACTAGTCCGTGAACTATCGTGACTGGAAATCGAGTAAGACACTACAACTGAATCGGATATAGCAGATATCAAGACAATAAAAACTATCAGTGAATGTACTCGCCTGTAGTCCTGAGCTGATAAGGTGAATAGTTGCTCAGAGTAATCACAGACCTAAAGATGAGATACTATAAGTTAAACAGGTTTTAATAATGAAAGGAAAGCTAATCTAGTCATGATATGCAAGTCTAAGTCAAAACTAGGTCAAACAAAGTCACACCTAGCTAAACTAGTTCATACTAGGTCATACTGAGCCAAACTAGATCACACTAGGACAACCAAAGTCAAACAAGGTCACAAGAAGTCTATCCAAGTCAAACTAGGTCAATCAGGGTCAAGGGTTGACTTATAGTTGACTTTTGGTCAAAAAGTCAACTCTGGTCAACTCTGGTCAATACTGGGTCAACCCTGGGTCAACCCTAGGTCAAACTAGTCTACTGTTGACTAACTGTTGACTTTCAGTCAACTGGTCAACTTTGATTTGGTTTCGGGTCAATTCTAGTCATTATTAGGCTAAGTTTGACTTTCGGTTGACTTTCGTTGACTTTTGGTCAAAACGGTCAACCGAGGTTAAAACTAGTCTAAGGGCACTAATCCTAACCATTACCAACCAAGAGAACATATTTCTAGCCATATCTTAAACTATCTAACTCAAAACTTATAATTACCCCATTACCTTAACTTACCTTTACCAAGGTAATTTCCATTACCTTGCCCCGCTACAACGGTAACCCATCTATACCTTAGAATACTAACCTGGGCTTCTTAGGGTAGCTAGACATTAACCTATCTAACTATTACCAACCATAAATTCCTACTATCTTGGACATCAAAACTATCTTTTCTAATATGTTACTTTTCTACACATTACCTTAAGGTAATCATGGGATATCAAGATACCACATCTAACATAACCCATTCTTCTAAACCACACATACTCTCCCTCACAAACATCATCTATCTAACCCCTATCTAACTTAGAATGCTACTTCTAAAATAACTCTCAAAAACCAACTCAAACATCTACCACAAACCCCTAAAGTATCTTAACATGACATATAACATAACATGACCAACCTTATTTTCTATCACTAGAAATACTACCCCACTAAGCACCTAACACACTAAAAACACTCTCTAACTTAAGGGTTTCATAGTAGAAAATGTGGTTGACAAGTGGGGGTAGGCATTTGGGGCTAAAGTGGGTCAAAAGGGGATGTTTCGGGACCACAAAAACCTCAAAAAACCATCCTGCACTGCTTCCTGCTTACTGCTTTTTCCTGCTGCTTTCCTGCTCATTCTCTCACTCTCTAACCATCTATCCACACACACAAATAAATATATATGCACAATTCATACACACACACACACACACACACACACACACACACACACACACACACACACACACACACATATATATATATATATATATATATATATATATATATATATATATATATATATATATATATATACATACATACACTCTCAATATAATATATACACATGAAAATATTTTAAGAACACATTTAAAATAGACACAAACACACAACTTATATATATATATATAAGATACATGAATAAATATGTAAGGACACTCAAGAACAACGTTTAAAACGTCAACAATTTGAGATTAAATATTTAATAAATCATTTAAACATAAAAACAAACGCAAAGTGTGTCCAAAATTGGGGGTTTCTCACATGGACACAAAGCACAACAAGGACACTCCTAATAGCTCCAAATGAACACGAAATGGATACAATTGGAGACACAACCATGGGAGTCATTCCTATGGGTTCAAAATAATTCTATATGTATGTAGGATCGAAATAGATGGTAGATTTTACCTTCCGGGAGATCAAATCCTAGGAAACTCCTTCCGATACGACACTAACACGAAGGGATCTCCAAATGGACACGAACCAAAGTCAAATCCTCCCAAAATTGGCTAGCACCCTCTCTTCATAGAGTAGAGAAGAAATGAAGAAGATTTGGTGGAAGAAGTGATTGATTTGGTGATGAAATCAATGGTGGTTGCTCTCAAAATTTGGAAAAGAACAAGAGAGAGAAATTTATGGATATTAATGAAATGAAGGTGACTCACTCCCTATCTACTCATGGCCGGCCACCTATGGGGGTTTGTCCCTATTTGAAATGTCCAAAATGCCCCCACTTATCTCTTATTGAATTAAATTAGGAATAGGCTTTAGGTTGAGGCTAAATTAGTCTAGTTTAAATATCTAATTAGCAAAACCTAGTCATAAAATTTAGTCTAACTATACTAACTTAAATATTATCATATGTGGGCCATGTCTAACTAATAGGCGGGTCCCACTAGTGTCAAAGCTACCCCGGGTCTCCGAAACAAGTCGGATTGAGTTGAAATTCGAACCAGACTCAAATAACCCTAAAAAAATATCATAAATATTAAAATAAATTTCAAAAATGTTCTAAAATAAAAAATGACCAAAATACTCATGTTCTTGAAAACGGGGGGTGACAGGGTGCGGGTGGCTCGGGGGGAGGGGTAGGGGGATGCGGGTGGTTGGGGGGTGAGTGGAGGGTGGCTGGGGGGGTGGGACAGGAGGGATGAGGGCGACTGGGGGTGAGGAGGGGGGCTGAGGGGAGGGGAGCTAGGGTTAGGGTTCCGGGTTAGGGGTGGGTTTGTGTGGGGGGAAGGGACGGGGGGTGAGGGCGGATGGGGGAGGGGAGCTAGGGTTAGGGTTCGGGTTAGGGGTGTGTGTGGGGGGGGGGGAAGGGGCGGGGGGGAGGGGGTAAAGGCGACTGGGGGAGGGGAAAAGGGGATGGTGGGGGCGGCTGGGGGAGGGGAGCAGGGGAGAGGAGAGGGTTAGGGTTCGGGTTAGGAGTGGGGGTGAGGAGGGGGGCTGTGGGGAGGGGTGGGTTAGGGTTAGGGTTCGGGTTAGTCAGGGGCACCGATAGTGCCAAAAAATCTGATAATTTAGTAATAATTATTTGTTTTTCGACACCGAAAAATGTGATACTCCGATTCGAAAGTATCGATAGTGCCGATATTTATAACAAGTAGTTTTATTGATTGGTTAATTGGTAACATGTTGATTAGGACATATAGTCCCTGCCGCCATTCGACTGGCGAGGCAAAAACTATGTAGCCGTAGATGAAGTTGACTGTCCTCCGACCCTCATCTCTAAGTAATAATGATATGACAACCTATCACTATATATTTTAGTCGTAGATGATGTTTTAGTATTACATTATGTGGGTTCATCTTGATTCTGTTATATCATTCAGATACTAGATTCGATAAGAACATATACTAGCTACACCATATGTACAGAACATAGAAGATTCACAATAATGTATGCTAGAATGAATTTTGGGTTGTGTTCTGAGCCATCCGTTCTCACACTTGAAAAAAAAATCAATTTTTCTGTATTTTGTCTGCTTTCAAAAATGTACTCAAACAAAATGGCACCCGTTCTCACAGATGGCACCTAAGACACGAGGATCTCGCTTGAGGGAGGCACGGATGGCTATGAAAGAGGAGGTGGCACTAGAGGGAAGTTCCACCGAGAGAGCTGCTCCAGAAGTAATTCCTAAAGCCAAGGGAGCTGTAAAAGAGGAGGTGGCACCGGAGGGCAGTTCTACCGGGAGTTCCAGTCATCCATCTCCTCTGGATATTGATCTGGCTGTCGTGGATCCTACTTATGCGCGCTGGTTGAGGGAGTTCTATCGGCCCCAGCATAGACGACAATAGATAAATATATTGACTGGATTTGTTTTGATGGATATATCTTCTCTGGATATTGTGATGGATATTTGTTTTGATGGATATATCCCCTTTGGATATTGTGATGGATATTTGTTTTTTGGTGTGTGATGTATATTGGTTTGTGTGATATGTGATGCATATTGTGATTTATATTAATTTGTGTGATGTGTGATGCATATTGTGATGTTCCGAGAGGTTTGAGGAGACGACCAATTATTTTTGGTCTATTTTGGATTGTATTGTGCGTGCGGTGTTGAGTGTTCCACCGAAGGGGTCGGCGAACCCAGGGATTAGATTCTGTATTTTGGATTGGATTGGATTCTGTATTTTGGACTGTACATTTGCATTCTAGATTCTTTTTAGCGACAAATGTAACCGTCGCTAAAAACGTCGCTAAATTGTTGACATGACAAACAATCTGATGCTACCACATCGTCGCAAAAATGTCGCTACTGTGTCGCTAATCGACGACCACAAGAAAGCGTCGCAAATGATATCGCTATTTAGCGATGTTTTCAACGTCGCTAATTAACGTCGCCATAGCGACGTTTTGCGATGTTTTCTCGATTAGCGACACGCTTTTTTTCATCATTTCTAAAATGCCGCTGAAAACGTCGCTAATTTACGTTAGCGACGTTTCGGCCGAGATTAGCGACGTTTTGTAACGTCGCTAATCTGACAAATTCTTGTAGTGGTGTTCAATTACTCTGAGATTTATGAAGTTTCAACTTGATGTTTCAAATAAGAATGATCAAATATAATTTTTTTTGTCTTGTACGAGTGCAACTCCAGACTCGTACGACATCATGCCTTAGCGATGACGATCGATTCAACATAATGGGAATAGGGACGAACGGTTCGTCGAATTGGGGCATAACAAATTGGTATCAGAGCACAATTATGTTTCCTCGGATTTTCAAAAAATATTTTATTTTGGAATGTTCGTTGCAATTGCTCAATTGGATGCTTGTCAACATGCTGCATGAAATAAAAGTTTCATACAGGTAAGCCCGTAGATATTTTTGAAAATACTAACGGGTTTACTTTATTTTATAGGAATGACTAAAAAATAAAAATAATCCCGGCACAATAACCAATGTTGTGGATAGTTCGTCGAGTTCGAATGATGCTAGCCCTAGAAAGACTACAATGGAGAAAATGCTGCAGTTGATGGAGCTGCAGAAGCAACAGCTTCAGATGTAAATCAAAGTCCAATTCGGTATGCAACAGAAGCAAATGAACGACCTAATGCAGATCCTAAGCAATATGGTAGGCAACACCAAAGTAACAGTCGTGGCATCAAAAGAAAGGAAAGTTGTTCCAGAGGAAGTCGAGGAAGAAGTTCAACCACAAACGATGAACTCTTCTTTCTTGTTCAAATCAACAGAGTTTCGTAAGATGGACCCACCGAAGTTCAATGGACAAGCAGAGCCTAATGTGACCGTGGGATGGCTCACGGAGATTGAGGACTTATTTAATCTCCTCTGTATCAAAGGGTCCCAGAGGGTAGTATGTACGATGCAACAGCTACAATTGAGGGCCTATGACTGGTAGGCGGCTAAGAAACAGGAGATCTACAAAACCGACCCCAACACTAAGATTTCCTAGGAAATGTTTAAGGAAGCTTTTCTTGAACAATATATTCCTCGCGCCGTCCGTCGACAAAAGGGGGACGAGTTCATGATGTTAAGACAAGGGAATACGTCCGTTGATGATTACGGCACAAGATTCTCAAAACTTGTAAAATTTGTCGGCGCCTTTCTGTCCAACAAAGAAGAATGGTGCGAGCATTTTCAATAAGACATGAACGACAAATTGCGTAGGGACGTCATGAATCTGTGATGTCAAACTTATCTTGAATCTACAAGTAGTAATGTTTTTGCGACGATGTGGTGGCATCAGATTGTTTGTCATGAATCCTATGAAGCCACACTTGATAGCAAGCGGATCTGTCATGTCTCAACGAGCCGTACCAGTCGTTCGCAATAATTTTAATAAACGACCTAACGACGTCGGAGGGTCTGGAATACATAAGCGTCCAAAAACATTTAAAAATCGAGGCTCCTATAATAGAGTACGGTGTAACAAGTGTGGCAAAAATAGACATCAGACATTTCAATGCATGGTGTTTGGATGCTTAAGATGTGGTAAGATAGGTCACAAGTCTTATGATTGTCTCCAGGGGAGAACGAACCCCCCAAAAAATGTTCTAAATCCATACAAAAATAATGCTCCAAATTAGAATAGAGTGCCTCTACTACGAGACGCAAACGCGGTACCGGTGAACCCGCGAAACTAACGCCATAGAGCGCAAGGCCGTGTGTATGCCTTGACTCGGGATGAGGCATTCGAGTCTGATAATATTGTAACAAGTTTATTACTCTATAAAAATATACCTTTTGGAGTACTATTCGATTCAGGTGTGTTTGACATCACAAAATATTGAACGAACTTTTTGTTTATTGAACATAAAATGACCTGTGTACAGATAAGGAAGTCCTAAACAGAATATTTTAACTACAAGGAAAAGAGCTATGTATAGAGAAGGAATTCCTAAATAGGACATTCTAAGTACAAGGGGATGAGTTTCTGGAAAAGTGTGACGGTGGAGATCGAGCACTGCAGTGGCTCCTTTACTCCGTTGGCGATCTGACAATGGGTTAAACTTGCTCTAGCTTTCTGATGCCTTTGATGAAACTCTAGGGTTGCCGATCAAAAGGTTGCCTGGAGCTGCAAATTTGATATTTGGTGGTCTTTCCTCTTTGTTGAAGGAAAACTCCTTTTATTTATATGGAAAGGAAGCACATATACGATGTGCATTAGGGTTTTGAGACATAAAGGAATATGATGTCATTGTACGGTACAGGCTTCTACAGCACTAACATATGGCAAACTTTGAGATTCTCCTCAATCGAGATCTCTTGTGGTTATCAAAATAACCGAAGGAGGAGATATGTGGTGCGTGCCGATTTGCTCGTTCGGATGCAGCCGAGTAAATCTTAGAATTTTATCTCAGATTTGAATTCTGATTGATCCTCGTCTAAGATTTAAATCAATTTGATAAGATATCAGTCATGATTAATCCCAATCCTATCTTTGAGAGAGTTGGTTTAAGCAAACCGGCTGGGTAGAACCATGCTTCCTGCGCCTCTGGTGAGGTCTAAGTACTGCTGCGCTTCTGGGGCGACGAGTAGACCGTTCTTCTGGAGAAAATGAAGCCTCTGTGCTTTCAAGCGATGAGTGGACTATGCTTCGAAGGCGACGGAGCCTCTGTGCGTATGAGTGATGAGAAGGCTGTGTTTCGAGCAACAAAGTCACTCTGCTTTAGGGCGACGAATAGGCTTGTGCTTCAGTTTGACAAGGTTACTATGCTTTTGGAGCGGCATGCGAACTTCTGTTGGATGCAATGGTATCTTCCAAGTCTCTAACGAAAGGTAGTTGAGCTTCTTGGTCAGAGCATATTGCTGTACCGTTGGAGTTGAGGTGGTGTGAAAACATCACCAGTCTGTGCCTGAGGTTGGCGCAGAAATGTAGCTGCGCCTCTGGATTGAAGGCATTGTCTTTGAAGTCTTCTTTTAAAGAGCACTGAATGACCTCTCCTTAATAAATGACTCCCTCTTAATTGCCACTATTACTTGGGGAATTTTAAGAGGTCCTCGGATAGTCTAGGACTTAGTCGAATGAACTTTATTGAATGAGGTTCATCGTGTTGAGTCCTAGGTTCATTCCATTAATGTGTGAACTTTGACCGTCGGCCATGTGGCCTGCGTTTTGGACCATTATGTCCTATGTAAAAGAGGATTTTCTTCTGAAGAGTCATGTCTTCTTATTATTGTCCTTCAACACCATGCTGGATCCAGACTTAGCTTCGAGCGGCGGTTAGCCTTGCCTAAATCATATTTTGGTTGAGGATTCCTTCGTTCGAAAGGGCTATGCCTTCGTAGAAGAACTGTTGATGAGCCTCGAAACGTGCTGGAATGCTTCTCACGAGAAATTTGAACTTGGGCGACGCCTTGGAGGTCTTTGAGTTCCTGACGACTGTTCGACGTAACAAAAGGTTGAACGAAGTTTTTTGCTTTATTAAACATATAAGGTATCTGTGTACAAAAAAGAAAGTCTTAAACATGATATTCTAAGTACAGGGAGAAGAGGTTTCTGGGAAAGTTTAATAGTGGAGATCGAGCGATGTAGTGGCTCCTTTACTCCGTTGACGATCTGACGACGAATCAACCTTGCTATGGCTCTCTGGCACCTTTGATGGGAATCTGGAGTCACCAATCAAGAGGCCGTCTGGATGAGATAAGGATGGTTGGTTGTTTGGTTCTTTGGTTGATAGGTGGATGAGGGTGGTCGACTCTTCGTGGATAGAGATTGCTAATCTTTTAAAGATTGTCGATTGTCAATGTTTCCTTTCTATTTTTTCTCTCCGGTGGAAGAAGAACTCCTTATATTTATAGACAACCGAGCACATATGTGATGTGCATTGGGGTTCCTGAGATATGAAAGAATCTGTCGTCATTGTACGGTACGGGCTTCTGCAGCGCTGATACGTGACGGACATCGAAATTCCTTTTAAATGTGATCTCTGGTGGTTATAAACATAACCGAAGGAGGTGACACGTGACGCATGCTGATTTGCTTTCTCGAATATAGCCGAGTAAATCTTAGGATTTCATCCTAGATTTGGAGTCTAACTGAACTTCGTCTAAGATTTAAATCAATCTGATATGATATCAATCATGATTTCATCCCAATCTTCTCTACAAGAGACGATTTAAACAAACCAATTGGGCTGGACCCATGCTTCCTGTGCCTCTGGTGAGGATTGTGTTACTGTGCTTCTGGGGCAACGAGTAGACCGTGCTTCTGGAGACGACGAAACCTCTGTACTTGTAGGCGACGAGTGGACTTGGCTTCGAATGACGACGAAACTTCTGTGCATATAAGACAACTTATGATGCTGTATTTTGGGCTACCAGAGTTACTATGTTGTAGGCGATAAGTAGGCTTGTACTTCAGATTGATGAGGTTACTGTGACTTTGGAGCGATAGATTGACTTGTATTGGTTGCGATGGGAGTTCTCGAGTCTCTTGTATAAAAGTGACTTAAGCTTCTGATCCGGAGCATACGACTGCACCGTAGGAATGGAGATGGTGTGAGCATATCACTATTATGCGCCTCATGCCGACGCGGGTAAGTAGCTACGCTTCTGAACAGTGAAGGCATTGGCTACGAAGGAAAGGGTATGACACCCTTGCGCATCTGAGATTAGGGCAGGCAGGTAGCTATGCTACTGGTGTGAAGACACTAGCTTCTGAAGTAAAAGAAGGGAATGAGGGCCTACCACCATCTTGTTTATGAGGTTGGCACAGTCAAGGAAGCTGCACCTCTGGCTTCTTCAATGTGCTGAGTTACTGATATGCTTCTGAGAAGCTGCACCCACAAGAAAGTCAGAACATGCTTCGATGGAGGTCTATCCTCTAGCATTTGTATCGAGAAGAAGGAGGGCTGCTCTTCGACGAAGACTGCATCCCTTGTAGATCCCTCTAGGTTTTTGTCGAGTCTGTACTAGATCCTTTATAGAAGAACAAAATTAGTCCCTTATGTATAGTCCTGATGTGTCTGTACTAAACTTTGGTAGACATGACAATAAAGGAACTTCTTTCCATATCTTCTGTTTTGTCTTTTTAGTACTGAGCCTCAGTATTTTGTATCTTCTGCGCTTTGGCAACAATGACCTATCTTGCGGGTGGATGTCCAACCCGGAGAGCTACAGGTTGTGCTCTGCCCTGCTCATTGGCGGCGACGTGCTTTAGTTAGGCTAGAAGAGCCCCAGAAGCTGATGCCCTTTTGAAAAAGGGCCTTCCTGTTGTGCCGTGGCCTGAGCTTTCGGCAGGCCAATAGCTGCTTTCGGAAGTGGTTGCACGTCTGGAGGGGGGAAGCTATGGTAGAGATCCAATAGCAGCCTCCCTCCATGATGATCACACTGTGAACAGCAGCCCCGACGTAGATCCGTAGGAGTTTTTAGTTCGGCACATGTAATCACAAAGTCTTTTGTAACAGATCCTTGTAATTATGTCTTTATGCAGTCTTTTATGTAATCGTGAAGAATCTGTAGCAGACTCATGTAGCCATGATTGATAAAAAAAGGACTTCTGAGCTTTTCATATGTTTGTTACTTTTGTTTTTGCTGTTAGCGTGCTTGACCGCCTTCACCTCTACGCCTTGTATCATGCTGAGATTTTTTATGCTTCTATAGGGTGTGACGCATAATTTTATATCTGCTGATTATGCTAAAGAAAATAAAATAGCCATGCAATCACTAGATATGAACATTAGCATTACCACTCCATCGGGAGTCGATATGGCAGAAAATATTATTTGTAGGAACGACCACATTTACATCGGAAAAAGAAATCTATCTTGAAAGTCGTCGTATTAGACATCAAAGAGTACGACATATTCCTGGGCATGGATCGGTTGCGCGCTTGTCATGCAACAACCGAGTGCGTGGAGAAGAGAGTTGTGTTTCGTCTTCCTGGCGAGACAGAGTTCTCGTATTTGTGCGGTACAGCCTCGAAGATGGCCATGGTGGTATCGACAATTTCGGCGAGGCGTATGCAAGGTTCCGGCTGTGCGAGATACTTGACATCAGTTCGAGATACGAGAAAAGATAGTAAAAACAAAGTACAGACTAATATTGTAGCAGATTTTCTCGACGTTTTTCTTAACGAGATGTTCGAAATGTCGTCGGATCGAGAAATAGAATTCAGCATCGACACCTTCTCGAATACACGGCCGATATTAGAAGCACTTTACCGAATGGCTCTAGCAGAACTGAAGGAGCTGAAGGTGCAATTAGAAGAGTTGTTAGACCATAGATTTATTCACCCTAGCATCTCTTCGTGGGGAGCTCCCGTGCTATTTGTAAAAATGAAGGATGGATCAATACGGTTATGGATCGATTGTCGCAAACTCAATAAGGCGACCATGCGAAAAAAGTATCCATTGCCATGAATTGATGACTTGTTTGAACAACTGCAAGACGCGTCAATATTATCAAAAAATAATTTTCGTTCAGGCTACCATCAGTTGAAGATCAATTCCAATGACGTGTCGAAGTCTGCCTTTCGCACACGATATGGTCATTATGAATTCCTAGTCATGTCGGTCGGTTTGACGAATACCACAGCCGCTTTAATGGATCTGATGAACCGAGTCTTTCGACCCCAAATCGACAAATTTGTAGTCGTGTTCATCGACGATATACTTATCCACTCGAAGAATCGAGAAGCGCACGCAGAGCACTTGAATACGGTACTGCAGACTCTGCGTAAAAATAAATTATACGCCAAGCGAAGTAAATGTGAGTTTTGGGTGAGTAGCATGACGTTCCTCGAATACGTAATTTCTGACGAAGGCGTCATGGTGGACCCAAAGAAAAGTAAAGTGGGGTATATTGGAAATTACCTACCTCGACTAGCGACATTTGAAGTTTCCCGGGGTTAGCAGGCTATTACCGAAGATTCGTACGAAGCTTTTCAAAACTAGTGTCGCCTCTGACTCGCCTTATCCAGAAGGGAGTCATATTCGAATGGAGTGACGAATGTGAATCCATCTTTCAAGAGTTGAAGCAACGACTCATCTCAGCTCCAATCCTTGCACTTCCAGATAGTCTAGAAGGCTTTCAGATATTTAGCGAAGCATCAAAAACTGGCCTCTGTTGCGTAGTCATATTCGAATGGAGTGACGAATGTGAATCCATCTTTCAAGAGTTGAAGCAACGAATCATCTCAGCTCCAATCCTTGCACTTCCAGATAGTCTAGAAGGCTTTCAGATATTTAGCGAAGCATCAAAAACTGGCCTCTGTTGCGTACTCATGCAGAAAGACCAAGTCATCTCCTATGCTTTACGACGATTAAAGCAGCACGAGAAAAACTATCCAACGCATGACCTAGAATTGGCGGCGATCGTGTTTGCATTGAAACTCTAGCGAAGGTAGCTTATTTTATTCCTTTCAGAATTGGCCAGTCAACGGATCAGCTAGTAGAGATGTACCTCAGGTAGACAGACAAATTTCATGGAGTGCCAGTTAGTATCATATCAGACAGAGACTCACGATATACATCTCACTTTTGGCAGAGTCTTCAAGAGAGTTTGGGGACTCATCTCAAGTTCAGTTCAGCCTATCATCCGCAGACAGATGGTCAGTCCGAACGCACGATCCAGACTCTTGATGAAATGTTAAGATCATGTACACTTGACTTCGGTAGTTCGTGGGAAGATTACTTGCACCTAGTGGAGTTCTCGTACAAAAACTGTTTTCAGACCAGTATTCAGATGGCACCTTTCGAGGCATTGTATGGTAGTTAGTGCAGATCTCCTTTAGCCTGGGACGATATGGGCGAGAGGCAGATGCATGGTCCCGAAATAATTTCATAGACTATTAATGTGGTCAGATGAGTCAGAGATCATCTTCGAGTTGTACAAGATCGTCATCGTCATTGGGTCGATTCTTAATGGCGTCCCCTTGAGTTTTTTGTCGACGACCATGTATTCCTTAGGATCTCGCCTACCCGTGGCGTCATTCATTTTGGCATATGGGAAAAGCTTAGTCCTAGGTATATAGGGTCGTTTGATATTCTTGAGCGAGTAGGTGATGTGTCCTATCGTCTCGCTCTTCCACTATCGTTATGTGAGGTGCATGACGTGTTCCATGTATCCTAATTGCGATGGTATATCCTGAATCCGAGTCATGTCCTTGATCATTTGGAATTGGTTGTTGGTACCAACCTTTTGTATGAGGAAAGACCCGTATCCATATTGGATCGGAGAGAGAAGATACTCAAGAACAAGACTATCAGTTTAGTTCGTGTTGCTTGGGTCATCACTCTTTGGGTGAGTCAACGTGGGAGCGTGAGGATGATATCCTATCACGGTATCCCGACCTGTTTGACTCATAAGGTATAATATCTTTCTTATGCCTTATGCTTTAATTCCTTTCTTGCATGAATGATTTCCTGATTGACTGCTAGTCATAGATTGCAAATATTAGTATAGCTTGCCTCGACATCTCTAGCCTCTTGATTAAATTCTGAGTACAAAATTCTTTTAAGGTGGGTAGAGTTGTCACTCCCGTGTCCCGTTATACGTATTTTACAGGATACGTATACGGATTTCTGACATTTGTCAGGTGGATCGTAGTTAGACTTGTCTTTCTTAGTCTAGTCTTGTTTAATCTTGACTTGATTAGTTCAACTTGGTTCAACATAACTTGGTTTGGTTTGGCTTGGCTTGATTTGGTTGGAGATGGAGAGGGTTGATATATAAGTCAACCTCTTTCTCTCTCTCTCTTCCATTTATTTTTCATAACTTCTCCATCTTCTTCATTTACTCCTCTCCACCTACACCCAAGAGCTCTAGGCAAGTGTAAATTGCTTCATGATGGATCTTGGATTTTATTGTTCCAATGCCTTTCTCTCCTAGTTCTAAGCCTCTTTAGAACTTGTCTTTTTGGTTTTGATGGATAGTTTTTTGTAGATCTAGGTTTTACTCTTTTTCAAGATTTTCTTGGTTTTAATCTATGAAAACTTGGTATTTTTGAAAACTAATTGTTCCATGTTGTAGGAAATTTCATTCATTCCAATTTTGACCTTTAAAAAGTTGGATTTGGACATGTTTTTATCAAGTTATTTTTGAAGCTATGGGTTCCAACCATAGAATTCTTGCTAATTTGGAGAAGACAGTGAACAGTGTGCATCAGATTTTTAGCTTGTGCCACTAAGTTGCGCGCGCTCAATAGCACGACATAACCTAGGTCAGGCGCAACCTGAGTCATGCAGCCCGAGTCAGGCGCAACCCGAGCTTGGCGCAACCTAGCCTCGTGCAGTCTAGTGCCTAGCGCAACCTGACTCGACCTTGTGCATTCTAGTGCCTGGCTCCCTAGTGCCTAGGCACAACCTAATGTTTGGGCGCAACCTATAGCCTTGGCTCCTCCTAGTTCATGGTGCAGCCCATTGCCCTGGCGCAACATGGCTAATGCTACTTGTTGGCCATGGTACCCCTTGTCCTTCCCCCTTGGGCACATGATGTCCCCAGTGTCTCCTTTTTATGATATTTTTGCACCCATTTTATATCCTTAAGCCTTTCGATATGAACTCGATACGAGCCTGACATGATAAATTCTTGATGGTGGTCCGTTGTGGCGCACCCTTGACAAGCAATATTGATATGATAATCTGTACACGACATGATATGTAAACACAACATGATACATGAACATGACATGACAAGTACATGACAGTGGCCCATCGTGGTGCACTCCAGACAAGAACATGACAGACCAGTACATGATAGTGGCCCATTACGGTGCACTCTTGACAAGTAAATATGACATGTAACCTTGAGCGCTGTTACGACAGCTACCCTGACTTGCTAAGTAAGTCTCGTCTTGACACCGTGGGTGCTTGCTTGAAACTTGATTGTACAAGCTACTAGTCTAGTCTCGTCTTGCATCATGTCTAGGACAAGAGTCCCTGGTTACCATGGTCAGGGATTCATACTGAATCTGACTAAGGTTAATGACTAGATTGATCAAGTAGTTCATTCTAAGGGAGATTTTCCCAGTTATAGGCAATCCCGTTATCCTGGCCACACCTGATGGACTTGTAGCCTGTCGAAGAGTAGGGCACATTTCCAGTTTACTGTCATGTGGGACACACTCATGAAACAAGTACAAGGTACACTATTATGTGTTGCACTCTAAGCCATCTAATAATTATGGATAACTTCGGTAATCAACCTCGCCTGGATAATCTGGATAGCTGTAGGGCCTGTGACTGCTGGAATATCGCATTGCATTTTATTAGTATCTAGGATTGTGATAACCCTAGCTAGTTAAAGTATCAAGCCGTACTCTTTACTTGGCCGTGATTGATAGATGTAGTCCAGTCTAGTCTTGTCTAAGCAATGCCAGTCTATGATTATTTCAGCAGATGCTTGTTCATGATTTTCTCTTGTAGGTAATTGGTTGGAGACTAAGCTCTGTTCAAGAGAAGGGTTACAATCCCGGTCCTTGTTTGGTTTACGGGTTGTAACTTGGCTACCGGAATGGTCCCTTAGTCGTCTTATCGTTTATCACCTTATTTTTGTCTAACTAATGTCTTTTATTATCCTTTATATCTCATGTGCTAATATGCTGGTTTTAGTTCTTAAGTGAAGCCTCCCTTGTGGCACATGCTCTTTCTGGGGTCTAACCCAGCTGGTTTTGTATGGCCAGATTTCAGAGTAGCTTCCGAGGATCTTCCAGCCTTCCAGCCAGATGGTGAACACTAGACGCAACCCTGGCAACGAGTGGATTTCTTATTTTGTTCTCCAACTTTATTGTAAATTATTTCTTGAGGCATTTAACCGCATAGCAAGTGTTAGCTCGTGTTTAATTTATATTTCTGTCTGCCTAAGGGCTGTAACATGATTGACAAATCCTAGGTTGATCATGTATGACTTAAAGTCTTGCTAGTTTCGTATTTTATATGACTAGCTTCATGATCATCTGAATATATAATGTATGGGACGCCTAACTTTGTATGTCTGATGATCTACCATCTTGTTACACTTAATTGCTTGCTTGAGATTGAGACACTAGGCTTGTTATTGACCATAAGAGACCGTTGGCTTGTAGTAAAACCCTCATGTATCTAGACAGCCATGACCGTATGTCGAGGTGGATTACACTTCTATATACGTAGCTGGCTATGTCTGTCCTCCACGCTCCAGTATTCTGGTTCTAGGGCATGACATAGACTTTGGTAGACATAACAATAAAGGGTCTTCTTTCCATATCTTCTATTTTGTCTTTGTAGTACTGAGCTTCAGTCTTTTGCATCTTTTGCGCTTTGGCGAAGGGATGTCTTCAGCTGAGATTTTTCATGCTTCTACAAGGCCCCTTCAAAGTGTCCCAAACTTGCGTAAAGCTCAGAATACTTTGAATAGAAGCATGAACACGTGTCAGGACTGTACGAGCTAGGTGATGGCTGGTGTCACGCCTAGCTCTTAGTATTAATTGTCCTGAGTCATCATTTCATAGCATGGGCTCCTGATGGCTTCTTGATATTGGAGCCTCTTGCATCTTTGCAGGGATCGCGAATCTCTTTAGCAGAGGAGGTTCAGAGTCACGTTCCTTTGGTCACTCGTTGTACAGTCATCTATCATGGAGAGGAGCTTTAGCTTAACTTATAAGCTTCCTTCTGACCGATGTTTGGCTCGTGCTTGGACCACGCGAACAACCTACATAAGGACTGTCCCCCTTCAAGAGAAGACTCAGCTGCTTCAACAGTGGCCTTGCTTGCCCGACGCTCGGCTCCTAATGATCCTCGAGTTTGCTTGAGGTAGGCGTCGGTGGCAAATCTTTTTATCCAAAGAAGCTATAGTAGAACTACTATTGGATCTTGAGAAATCCCGTGTCCTGGATGTCGTGGGCATCAATGGTATCTCGAACCCCCGCTTTCTAACTTCTGTCACTACCATATTTAGTGTTGAGGATATTTTGGACATTTTAATTTTTGTGAATTATTTTATTAATTATTGCATTGGTGTTGTGATTTCTGACTTTTGCTAGTTGTGACTTTAGAGACTAGCCTAGAATTTGACTTTGACTTTAGTGACTTAGTTAGCATGGTGTGGGACCCTAATGTGACTTAAGTTAGTCTTAGTTGACTTGAATGTGGCTAGGGTTCATGAGAGGATTGGGAGAGAGTTAGGTATTTTGGACTTATAGCTAAGGGGTTGTGCTAGTTAGCTTATGAATTTAGGCTCAAGCCCATTTACATGAAACCCTAACCTTAGTCCCCTATATGGCCGGCCACCATAGCCATTCCAAACCTAATTTCAGCCTATAAAGTGTCTCATCATAGCCACTTTCCTCTTTTAGAAACTTTCCTTTAGGAAACCCTAATTTCTTTCCTCTTTCATCATTTCTCCACCAAATTGATCCCAACCTTTTGCATTGGAGTCCAAATCTGGAGTAGAAGGAGAATGAAACTAGCTTGCAAGGAGGAGAGCTCATTGGGACAGCTTGAGGAATGAGACTTCTCTATTTAGGACTTTTTCTTGGAGATTGGAATCTTATAGGTAATTCCTACAAATCACCCTAAACTCCTGATTTTATTCCATATATGCATCCATCTAGGTGTCCCCTAGCTGTAGGAGAAGTTTAGTAGAAATTCGTGTCAATTTGGTATCGTATCAGACACGTATCATTGTTTGTATGTATATGTTTGATGAAATGCCACAAAGAATTTTTATTTGATATATTCGAAATGTTTTTGAACAGATTGTTTGATCTATATATTGTCTGTGATTTTATTTTGCTCTGAGGTATTTTTTGTGTCGTGTTCGTGTCTGATTTCGGCATGAACACGCTCGTACGCGAGCCGTACGAATGCCCTGCTGCTCGGGCATGATTATTGTGTGTCCGTGTTACTTGGACACACGAGTCTTGGCGTGTGCCTTTGGGAAAACACTAACATGCCAGCCCCCAAGTGGCTCGATATGTCATGTCGTATCGGATACGATATTCATCTTGTACTAGTTTTACACACACGCGTGCGCACGAGCAAACACGCTCTGATACTCATTTTGTGCATGGACACGAGGACACTTAGACACCATTCAGGGTGTCAGACACCTAGATCTATACCCCACCTACCTGTGGACGTGAGCACGTGACACGAAGTTATATGTGTCGTGTCCTAGGCTACCCGACACCTCGATACGAGGCTGCTTGTGTGCAGTTCTGAGTTAAATGTTTAATCTGTATTTGGACACGTCGTGTCCCACTTTAGGGACACGACACACACTGTGAAGCATGCTGTTATGTACAAGAGTCACCTTTGACCCTTAATTTGTTGTTTTATGCATTTTCGAATTCAAAACCTAGGTTTCCTGAGATGTTCAGATATACCATGTTCTGTTCACACTTTCTCAGACTAAATTGGTTTTAAAATTGTTAATTATTGTTTAAATAGATGATGTTAACATATGAGCATGTCTGGGAATTTTGTTTACATCTCTGGGACATTGTGGTGTTCATTTTTGGATTGATTTTGGTTTTCGAGCATGTAAACCTATATGTGATACATTGATAGCTGTTAACTGAGTTTTTAAGACTCGATTTGAGATGCAATGTTAATTTCAGATGATATCATGACTGATAGTTATTGATTCATATTTAGGTTGTATATTTGGTTTTTATTCTTTACAATAGGGTTGATTTCGAAGGACTGATTTTCCCTATTACTCGAAAACTGAATAGGGATATAGCATGGAGTTCATACCTATATATATGTGTGTGTGTGTGTGTGTGTGTGTGTGTGTGTGTGTGTGTGTGTGTGTGTGTGTTATTGAATGAGATCACATGATACCCTTTTTCCTGAGACATATATCACTGTTGTACAAAATCTGGGGAACCCAATCCATGTCACTCCCATCTATCTATACATACACACACATATATTTACTGCTAGACTAAAACCTGAGAATACACACACACACACACACACTCTTATTAAACTGTTTAACTAAAATCTGAGAATAGGTTGATATGCATTGATATGTACATGAAGATGGGTTGTTGTTCTCTAATACCTGAGTATCGGCTATGATAATGAAGATGATTTTGTGTTCTCTGTGTAGGTTTCAATTGCATATATATATTTGTTGATGATGTCTAATGCATTAGAGATACATGTATAATATACATTACTTATAAGGTTGCGCATGAACCAGAGATTGGTTTGGGTTGTTCTGTTCATGTGGTTGTTGTTGATTGATACCTTCGCATGTTACCCCTACTCACCATATTGCCATGAACCTGAACCTGGACTATAAACCCCTATATATTTATGCATATATGTGCGAACCCTTTATACATGAACCCCCTTTGCATGAACACATTAAACACCAGTGTACTTTAACCCTTCACCTTGCAACTTAGCCTACATACACTTGCTATGTAATGTGACACACACTCAACCCCTTGTATATGCATATATGATTTGTACTTTACCTTGAATGCTAGGCATTAGCCTATATGAATGCCTATATATTGTATGTATGTGAATATATGTATTTGTGTGTTGATAGCTTGGTTTTGACCTTGTGATTGTGTTTGAGTGCTAGCCTAGGCTTGGTTAGGCTTAGTGAGACTTGATTGGACTAGGATTGACCTAGTTGACCTAGTTTGACTAGTGAAATTGACTAGAGTTGACCAAGAGTTGAATTTAGTCTAGAATGACCTAGAATTCATATAGAATGCATTGTAAAGTTTAATATTACCATTCTGGACATGTTGTGACCTGTGTTGCTCAGTTTAGGACTCATCTACTCTGTCTGGACATATATACTCATCGGATACTCAGGATACCAGGCGAGTACATTCTCTGACCGTTTCATACTTGATAGGATTTACATTTATGCTTTAGATTACTTTACTTGATGTTGTCACGTTGTTAACACCGATTGGTACTATATGGATCCTTTTATGAGATGTTATCTCCCTCGGGAGCATCGGGTTACGATATGTCATGTGCGTTTCACTTTTATCATGTACTCCGGTGCTTTTACCATTCATGTGCACTCTTGTGATTCATGTATTCTCATGTTCACAGTGCCCCTCATGTATATATTCATGTGTACCCATTTATGGACCTTCATGTTGTCACGCCGCAGAACCAGAATACTGGAGAGCGGGGGACAGACACAGCCAGCTACGTATATAGAAGTGTAATCCACCTCGACATACGGTCACGGCTGTCTAGATGCATGAGAGTTTATTTACAAGCCAACAGTCTCTTATGGTCCTGAACAAGCCTAGTGTCTCAATCTCAAGCACGTAAGTAAATGTTAAAAGATGTTAGATCATCAGACATACGAAGTAAGGCGTCCCAAACATTACATATTCAGATGATCATGAAGCTAGTCGTACAAAATGCGAGGACTAGCAAGAGTTTCAGTCATACATGATCAACCCTAGGATTTGTTAATCATGTTACAGCCCTTAGGCAGACAAGAAATATAACTATTCAACACAAGCTAACACTTTCTCGGCGGCTAAACGCGTGAAAAGAAGAATTTTACAATAGAGCGGGAGAGCAAAATAAAACCCACTCGTTGCCAGGGTTGCACCTAGTGGTCATCATCTGGCTGGAAGGATGGAGGATCCTCGGGTCCTACTCCGAAATCTGGCCATACAAAACCAGCTGGGTCAGACCCCAGAAGAGCAAGTGCCACAAGGGAGGCTTCACTTAAGAGCTAAAACCAGCATATTAGCACATGAGAACATAAATGGTAATAGAAGACATGAGTTAAGAAAAATAAGGTGATAAACGATAAGATAACAAAGGGACTATTCCGGTAGCCAAGTTACAACCCGTAAACCAAACAAGGATGGGGTTGTAATCCTTCACCTGAACAGAGCTTAGTCTCCAACCAATTATCAACAAGAGTAAAGCATGAACAAGCATGTGCTAAAGTAATCATAGACTAGCATTGCTTAGACAAGACTAGACTATATCCATCAATCACGGCCAAGCAAAGAGTACGGCTTGATACTTTAACTAGCTAGGGTTATCACAAGCCTAGTTACTTGCAAGATGCAATAAGATATTCCAGCATTCACAGGCCCTGCAGCTATCCAGGTTATCCAGGCGAGGTTGATTATCAAGGTTATCCAGAATTTTTAGATGGCTTAAAGTGCAACACATAACAGTGTGCCTTGTACATGTTTCATGAGTGTGTCCCATATTAGAGTGGACTGGAAATGTGCCCTACTCGACGGCAGGCTATAAGTACATCAGGTGTGGCCGGGATAACGATATCGCCTGTAACTGGGGAAATCTCCCTTAGAATGAACTATTTGATCAAATATAGTCATTAACCTTAGTCAGATTCAGTATGAATCACTGACCGTGGTAACTAGGGACTCATGTCCTAGACATGATACAAGACGAGACTAGACTAGTAGCTTGTACAAACAAGTTTCAAGCAAGCACCCACGGTGTCAAGACGAGAATTTACTTAGCATGTCCATGTAGTTGTCGAAACAACGTTCAAGATTATCATGTCAAGTTAGGTTACTTGTTACTTGTCAAGTTTGCTTGTCAGGAGTGCGCCTCGACGGGCCACTATCAAGATTATACATGTCTTATCCAGTTACTTATCATGTCAAGAGGGCTTGTCAAGAGTGCTTGTCAAGAGTGCTTGTCAAGAGTGCGCCTCGACGGTCCACTATCAGATTTTTATGTCGTGTACAGATTATCATATCAACATTGCTTGTCAAGGGTGTGCCGCAACGGACCACCATCAAGAATTTATTATGTCAATTATCATGTCAGGCTCACATCGTGCTCATATCGGGGACATCATACGCCCAAGGGGGAGGAGGAAGGGGTACTATGGCCAACAAGTGGCTTTAGCCAAGTTGCGCCATGTAATAGGTTGCGCCAGGCACTGGGGGTGCCAAGGTCACAGGTTGCGCCCAAACATCAGGTTGCGCCTAGGCACTAAACTGCGCGAGGCTAGGTTGTGCCAGGCTCGGGTTGCGCCTGACTCAGGTTGTGCCTGACTCAGGTTGCGCCTGACTCAGGTTACGCTTGACTCATGTTACGCCTGACTCAGGTTGCATCACACTATAGAGCGCACGCAACTCAGTGGCGAAAGCTAAAAAGCCGGCACACACTGTTCATTGTCTTCTCCAAATCAGCAGGAATTCTATGGTTGGAACCCATAGCTTCAAAAGTCCATAACTTGATCAAAACAAGTCCAAATCCAACTTTTCAACGGTCAAAATTGGATAGAATAAAATTTTCGACAATATGGAACAATTAGTTTTTGAAAGTACCAAGTTTTCATAGATCAAAACCAAGAAAATTATGAGAAAGAGCAAAACCTAGATCTAGAAAAATCTATCCATCAAAACCAAAAATGACAAGTTCTAAAGAGGCTTAGAACTAGGAGAGGAAGACATTAGAACAATAAAATCCAAGATCCATCATGAAGCAAGTTGTACTTGCCTAGAGCCCTTGGGTGTAGGTGGAGAGGAGTAAATAAAGAAGATGGAGAAGTTATGAGAAATAAATAGAGGAGAGAGAGAGGTTGACTTATATATTAACCCTCTCCATCTCAAACCAAATCAAGCCAAGCCAAACCAAACCAAGCCATGTTGAACCAAGTTGAACCAATCAAGTCAAGATTAAACCAAGACTAGGCTAAGCAAGACAAGTCTAACTACGATCCACCTGACAAATATCAGAAATTCGTATACGTATCCTGTAAAGTATGTATAACGGGAAACAGGATGACACATGTGATATCATTTACAATAACATAACTTGTCTGGATCCTTGTGTATTGATTGGGATACGGGGGAGTATAAATGGTCATGTGAACAATTTCAAAGTAGTGTAATCATGTGCAAACTCTTAGCTGTAATCATATGCAAATTCAAGTCGTTCATATGTCTATCTTGTACTCTACATCACTAGCCACTATTAGCTCCTTGCTTATAGTAGATATTTCTTTACAGTCATCTCTTTTACTTTATTTATTCTCCAGCATTTCATGTATCTTACTCTATAGCATATTTACATATCCTGTCATATTATAAACTGCGTGAGATGTATTGTGCTCATTCCTGTTCTGACTGGACCTGTTGAAATATTACAGATGACATTAAGGAGTTCTGTCCTACATACTATGGAGCAGGCCTAGATGACACCTGTGAGATGGACTGCCAGGAGGATCCATCCCTTGCAGAGGACATTACCCCAGTAGTCTAGGCTAGTTAGCTAGACTAGTTATCTTACTTATTGTCTTGTCTTGTTTTGTATACATTTTGTACTTATTTGGTGATTTTGTTATTCTGGATGTTGTGGAGATACTATCTTAGATTCTTAGACATCTTTACTTATTGTATTTCATTTGGTAATTTTTATATCTATCAATCTTATCGTACTTTCTATCTTAGCTATGATTGAGATGCACATTTCTATATTGTCCTCCATTCAGAGCATATATATTGTACATGTACCTTATAATTTTAGATGTATGTGACCGAGGATAGCGTTCTACCGCCGATACTGCGGCGTAGGCTGGATGTACCCACTTCTCATGCCCCTACACTAGGTGCGGGTCGTGATACTTTTTTGGTGGTGGCCCATGCAGATTCTAGATTTGTAGTGGTATTCGAACTAGAGTATCACTACAGCCTGCAGTAAAATATAGGATATAGTTTTGAGGTACTCAATGACATTAGGAAAACTCCGATCCAATACCTGCCATCTAAATTCTTGTTGATTTAATGTTTTTCTTTGAATAAATAAACTGTCCTTCTTTGATTTTTTTGCTTCATTCTCAGTAATTACTTCTTGTTTTGATCTGTCTTCAGGATGGTTATGGAGACATGATCTCATCTTTGGTCCGGGGGATACTATCGAGAGCTCGGCCACCTCTCGTCCTATTCAGCAGGGCCTCGAGACCACAGCACCTGTTGTGCCGATTCAGGTTGGCATTTTTGCTGCATTTGGAGGTGCACCTGCCTGTACAGAGACCTTCCCCCGTCATTCCTGATTTCTCTCGGCAGCAGCCACCTTCCGGATTAGTTAACGCAGGGCAGTTGTTCGACTTCTTTCAGAGGATGTTGGAGGCCCAGCGACAGCAGTCCGCTCAGTTCCAGCAGGGCATATAGAATGCCCATCAGTTTGCTTTGACGACTGTGGAAAGAGTTATTGTGCAGTCGCAGGCATCCCAGATGTAGCCATATTTGCCGAAGACACCAGGGATCCAGGACTTCCAGAAGATGCGTCCATGGGACTTTCGCGGCACTGAGGGGATTCTGTATGCGGATGACTGGATAGAGAAAATCGAGGAGATCTTTCGGCTGGCAAAGATTCCAGCACGACTGCAGATTGAGGCGGCGGGTAGCCAGACGCAGGACCTGGCCTGCACATGGTACCAGACGGACCCGAGGGTTGGTACAGAGGGGCAGACTTGGGCAGCCTTCAAGACGCTATTCAAGAAGAAGTTTTTTTTTGACACAGCTCTTGGCGCCCTGGAGATGCAGTTTGAGAGCTTAGTACAGAACAGTCAGTCTGTCGAGGAGTACGCTGAGGAGTTCTGCCATCTGGGCAGATTTGTTGAGGGGCTCAGTGAGACGGTAAAGGCCCGAAGGTTCCGGAAGGGGTTAGTCAAGGAGGTCATGTCCTTGACCAAGAGTGACCGGAGTGTCACTTTTGAGGAGATTCTGGTGGGTGCCTTAGCAGAAGAGGATGATCTTGAGCTGAGGCTCAAGAGGGGACAAGACGCTCAGGGAGCCAGTGGCAGCGAAGGACTGGCCAAGAGGCCACACTTTTAGCAGCAACATCATTATCAGCAACAACAGAGGCAGTTCCAGGGTCAGGGCCGTACACCTTTCCAGCAGGTGCATCAGCAGCAGCTGAGGGTTCAGCCGTAGGCACTCAGGCAGCAGCACATTAGTTGTGTCTTCTGTAAGAAGCCAGAACATGTGTGGAATGAATGCTGGAAGAGGCTCGTGAGGTGCCTACTCTGTGGTTCGATGGAGCACCAACTAAGAGAGTGTTCCATGTCTTCAAGATAAATAGCTCAAGGAGCGGGGGCCAGAGCTCCAGCAGTGCAGCAGAAGGGGCCTTTGTAGACTCAGCAGCAGAGGTTCGCTCAGCATCAGCAGCAGGCCAGGGGAGGTTAGCAGGGGCGAGCTTTCACCATTGCAGCTGAGGACGCAGAGGCTATCGGGGAGCTGATCGCAGGTTATATTCTTCTCGACTACATTCCAGCTTTTACATTGTTCGATTCGAGGGCTTTCCACAGCTTCGTGTCTCTAACTTTTGTTATTAGACACCACCTTGTATCCGAATCGTTGCCTAGGACTTGCAAGATCACGACCGGGGATGGCATTATCCTCGTTAGTGATATTTGCAAGGGTCGAAGAGTTGATTTGGGAGACCAAGAGTTAGATGTGAGTCTGCTCGTGATGCTATTCTCGAACTACGATATCGTACTCGGTATGAATTGGTTGAGCATGCACCACACCAATATAGATTGCCGCGGGGGTAGAGTTCTTTTCAGACCACCCGGAGAGCCAGAGTTCGAGTTCACCCGACGGCAGACGGAGCAGAGCAGCAAAGTTTTCTGTAGAGTATTAGTTGAGGAGCAGGCAGTGCCACACCCTTTGATAGGGGAGTTCATGGATGTCTTTTTGGAAGATTTGCTAGGACTACCACCGGACAGAGATGTCGAGTTCTCTATAGACTTAGTGTTCGAAGCAAAGCCGATATATCAGCACGTCTATAAGGTGAACAACAGTGAGCTGGTCGAGTTGAAGAAGCATATGGATGAGCTGCAAGACAAGGGCTTCATCCGACCAATTTTTTCATATGGGGTGCACTGGTACTCTTTGTACCGAAGAAGGATGGGTCGGTCAGGATGTGTATCGAATATAGGGCACTCAACAACCTCACGATCAAGAATAAGTACCCGTTGTCGAGGATCGACGATCTCTTCGATCAGCTGAGTGGGGCGAGGGTTTTTCTAAGATTGATCTAAGGTCAGGTTACCATCAGGTGAAGGTGAAGAAGGAGGATATCCCGAAAACCGCATTCAGGATGCGGTATGGCCAGTTTGAGTTCATGGTAATGCCGTTTGGGTTGACTAATGTCCCGATAGTATTCATGAACCTGATGAACAAGGTGTTCCACCAGTACTTGGACAAGTTTGTGGTGGTGTTCATCGATGATAACCTAGTGTACTCGAAGACTGAGAAGGAGCATGAGGAGCACTTGAGAGTGGTTCTGGAGACTCTCAAGAGGGAGGAGCTTTATGGAAAACTCTCGAAGTGTGAGTTCTTTTTGGATAGAGTTGACTTCTTGGGTCATGTAGTGACTGGAGATGGGATCTCAGTTGACCCGAAGAAGATCACGGTAGTTGAGGCTTGGACAATACCGAGTTCAGTAGCAGAGATCAGGAGCTTTTTGGGATTGGCAGGCTATTATCGGAGGTTCGTACAAGATTTCTTTCAGGTTGCAGAGCCATTGACTAGGCTGACCCAGAAGGATGCAGAGCTTGTCTGGTCAGAGGAGTGTCAGGTCACTTTTGATGAGTTAAAAAAGTGGCTGATGATATCTCCGATTCTGACATTGCCATCAGGATCAGGAGGGTTCACTATCTACAGTGACACCTTAGGGAAGGGTTTGGGTTGTATCTTACAGTAGCATGGGAAGGTGATTGTCTATGCTTCCAAGCAGTCATGCCCCCATAAAAAAATACCCTACCCACGACTTGGAGTTGGCAACAGTTATATTTGCCTTGAAGTTGTGGAAACACTACTTATATAGAGAGCGGGTGTAGATCTTTACAGATCATAAGAGCTTGAAGTATGTGTTTATACGGAAGGAACTCAACATGAGGCAGTATAGGTGGTTGGAGTTGATGAAGGACTTCGACATTTTACTATAGTATCACCCAGGGAAGGCCAACATGGTTGTCGATGCCTTGAGTAGGTATTCGACAGCCATGTGTTTGACTATGGATCGTCACTTACTAACAAATTTGGAGAGCCTGGGATTGAGGTGGTTGTGCCAGAAGTTCAGATGCAGATGTGGGGCCTTCAGATTCAGTCGAACTTGATGGAGAGGATCAAGTCAATACAGTTCGATGATATTGCTCTGTGGTGTATCTAAGAGCAGGTTCGAGCAGGGTTGGTGGATGATGAGTTTACTTTTGCAGAGGATGGCACATTGAGGCACGGTTCCAGGCCATGTGTGTCCAGTGGAGAGCTCCGGGAGCAGGTCATGCAGGAGGCACGTCTGGTAGTATGGGATGAAGCGGGAGGTAGCTCGCTTCGTAGCCAGATGTTTGGTCTGTCAGCAGGTCAAGGCAGAGAGACAGAGGCTAGAAGGTTTATTGCAGCCATTTCCTATTCTAGAGTGGAAGTGGGAGCACATCACGATAGATTTTGTTTCTGGATTGTCGCGTACACCAGGAAGGAAAGACGCGATTTGGGTCATCATAGACAGGTTGACCAAATTGGCCCTTTTTTGCCATTTAAAGTGGGTACGTCTACTGAAAGGCTAACAGAGATGTATATGCGGCAGATTATTAGGATTCATGGAGTTCTGGTAAGCATTGTCTCGGATCGGGATAGTAGCTTTACTTCTCATTTCTAGCGGAGTCTGCAGACTACTTTGGGTACCCAGCTCAAGTTTAGTACTGCATACCACCCTCAGACGGACAGACAGTTAGAGACGACTATTCAGACACTCGAGGACATATTGCGGACTTGTGCTTTGGATTTCGGAGGATCCTGGGAGGATCACCTGCTCTTAGTGGAGTTTGCATACAATAACAGTTTTCAGGCCAGCATTGAGATGTCACCATTCGAGGCACTACACAGGCACAGATGTCGTACACCCTTGTCTTGGGATGATGTTGGATAGCGAGCTTTATTGGGACCTAAAATGGTTGTAGATGCAGCCAAGAAGGTGAAGCTCATCAGAGACCAGATTTGTGTGGCGCAGGACAGACATCGGCACTGGGCCGATAGCCACCTTAGACCTTTTGAGTTTGAGGAACAGATTAGAGATAGGATTAGAATTAGGAGTTGTTTATTTGTGATTTTGTTTGATCATGTTTGAATATATTAGTAATTGAGACCTTGTTTGTGATTAGGTTAGAGATCTGGTTTTTTTGAGGATATCTCCCACACATGGTACGATACATTTTGGTGGAGGTAGGAAGCTTTGCCCGTACTTCATCGGACCTTTCGTGATCAGTGGAAGAGTCGATGACGTGACCTACAGGCTAGACTTGCCACCTGCACTAGTGGGAGTTGTTTGCCATGAAATATAAAAGAACAGAACAATTATCGGAGGAATGGACTTTTACTTCATAATACAAACTCGTTTGTACAAAGAAAGCCTAGAGACAAAAACCTAGGTACAAAAATCTAAGTACAATTGTTTATTTTAGATTCTGGGGGGTAACGATAGAGGCTCGAAAAAGCGACAGCCGCTCTGCCTTACTCCTAGGACGATCGGGTGTAGCTTTTGGACTCTGTAGAAGAACTGACGGGCGTTGATGAAGAAATGCTCTCTCTCTTTAGGCTCTCTGGCTCTCTATGTGCGTCTGTCTCTGTATCTCTCTCTGTATCTGTCTCTGTGTATATGTGTCTCTCCGTATATCTTTACAAGGTAATGGCACCCTTCTATTTATAAGAGTGGGGGGCCTCATTAGGGTTTACAATGATTGTCCATTCTTGAAAGTCGGTGGCTAAGGAACATTAATTCTGGGCCATTCATTGAGATTTGAGCAATAAATATGATTGCATCAAATCTTTTGTGGATAATTAATGTTGATTGACATAAATCCTCCTAAATTGTCACGCCAACCTCGGATTCCTCGACACGTGTCTTTAATTGCCTTATTTGCGAATGATCTGATTTGATCCCAATATTTTATTGGAATTTGCTGAGAGATTTCGATCAATCTGATGCCACGTGCCCTGCTATCATGCCACGTGTCTGAGCCACCGGAAAGTTGGGCCGCATAAAGCTGGCCACGTGTCCAGGCTGTCTAAGAGTGGCCCCCAAAACATTTGGACCGCATGGTAATGATTTGAGCCGCATGAGTATGAGTGAACCGCATGGAGATAGCCTTTGTGGGCCGTATGGGGATGGTCTTCGTGGGCCGCATGGACTGTCCTTCATGAGCCGCATGGAGCTAGTCTTTGTGAGCCGCATGGGGCTAGTCTTTGTGAGCCGCATGGGGCTGGTCTTCATGAGCCGCATGGAAAAGTCCCCGCTTGTGCCGCATACAACTGTCTACGTGTCAAAGCCGCATGATAGTTTCTGAATCTCGGGAGATTGTGTCAAAGATTTTCTTCGCTTCCCAAGAAGTCCGTCATTATGATATCTTCGTGTGAGAACTGTCACCTCGTCAAAGCTGTTAACCGTCAAGGCTTTTAATGTAAAATAAGAGAGCTATTTGTAGGCCATGTGGCTCCTCTTCGAACCGTACAAGACTTGTTTGAGGCACATAGATTCTTGATCCGCATGGATCCTTGAGCCGCATGACTTCTCTGAGCCGCATGGGGCTCTCTGGCCGCATGGATCTTTCTTTATTATTTTCAATGCTTCTAAAAGACCCCCTTTAAAGTTTTTAATTTGCAAAATTGAAATACGTTGAATAAGAAGCATGGCCATGTATTCTTCTGGCCGTATATGATGTCTCGGCCGCATGGATGTTTCGGCCGCATGGGTTTTCGGGCCGCATAAATGTCTCAGCCACAGGGACTTTCCGCCACGTCATCTTGCCACGTATGGAGATCTTTTGCATTAAATGCTGTTGATTTGTTGTCAGTTTTGAGGTCACTTTTCGGGACGGGATCCCAGGAGTCTGGCCTTCATTTTAGGCGGCTCGCCTCGATAACCGAAGAGTTGGTTTTCATTCTGTACGAGAATTGAAGCGCCTTGGTTTTGTTTATAAATGTGGATGGGTTGAGTCGGAGGGATTTCTTTACTTTCTCTTTCGTCTCCCACTGTTGCTGTCTTTCCTTTCTTTCTCCATTTCCATTCTCCGACTGTCGAAAATGGTACCCAAATCTTTCAAGGTCGTCTCCGCTGCCGCAAAAGGCAAGAAGGCGGCTTCCTCGTCGGCCGCCGTGCCCGAAGTGTATCCTGATGTTCGCCCTGCTTTCAAGAGTAAGGATCTCTTTTGAACACTTTGAACCCTAAGAACCCATGGCTCTGTTGCATAATTTATGCACAAGCCTTTATCGTTTGGATGGCTCAAGCCCGATCATGATGGAGCCGCATGAGTTGTATGGGCCGCATGACCCTCTCGCATCTGAGCCGCATAGGACATTCCCTATGTATGAGCTGCATGAGAAGAATTTTGAGTTGCAAGATTACTTCTGGATATGAACCGCATAAAGTCTCCTTTGACCGGAGCCGCATATGCCCCTGACAACCTGGCCCACATAGAATTTTGCTTAGTCATGCCGCATAAACTCCTCTGTGAGATAGAACCGCATAGGTTTTAATCCGAGCCGCATAAGCTATCGAATCAGTGTCACATGGAACTCCTAACTGAATTGGGTCGCATGAAGCTGTGCTGACCCGAGCCGCATAGGCTCTGTTGAAGCCGTGCCGCATGAAACTCAGCTGAACTGGGCCGCATAAGGCTTCGTCGATCCGAGCCGCATAGGCTCATAGAAATTTCTTTTTGAGAAACTCTAAGTGGTTTCGTTTTAACCTATATTTTTTATTTTTATTTTATTTTTTTATTCCTGTTTCTTTTGTCCTTTTCCAGTAAACCTCCCAACCAACCCGGCCGGAGAACTTCTAGTGGGTTCGGCTCAGTTTGCCATGGGTGTGCGGCTTGACGATCTAATTCGACATATGACAGATCAACTTTCCTCTAATGAGCCTTTAGAGAGGGTGGCTGCCATCAACAACCAGCCTTTCCATTTTCTTTGTACTATGATGAATTCGGGAAAACTGGACGGAGAATATCTGAAACTAGCTTTTCTCTTTGGGGATGCTTTCTCCGTAAAGAACTTTCGAATGCTAGACGTTTCTGAGAACTGGGACTTCACTATGGACGGGGTGGATATCCATGTTCCCGAGATGGTGCGACATTTTCCCCACTCGTGGTTTAATATGGTGCCGTTGGATAGGAAAATGGCAGGTTCTCTGACTCCAACCCAACAGGGGATGTTCGTGGGCAACATCCACTATAATGAGTATTAGGTCAGCATGTGCAAGTAGGGAGTCAGTCAGCCGGACTGTGACGGGGCTGATTCCTGGTACTTTTATCAATGTGTCTGGTCCTAACTTCACTTTTACCCGAGCTGACACCTTCCTGAACCAACTCGCTCACAAGGGGTCCTATCCCGTGGGCAGGTTGTCGTTGCTGAATTGGATGAACCCCATTCCCACATGGGCCAATCTTTTCTCATGGATCTTGAGGAACTACGAGGAACTCCTTCGAGAGATTGACCTTTACTACGCCATCCGGGGCACCTGTTACGGATTGCCCATAACAAGCCGCTGTTCATGGCCCTTTTGGAGATGTATAGCCAGCGTACGAGGACTTTTTTTGCGCCCGGGGAGAGTTGGGACTTGCTCTCCATGAGATGCATGCTGTTTCTAAGCTGCCGTGGGGAGGCGAGGCATTTGAAGTATATACCCCAACGAACGAGGAATTCGATGACCTGGATCGACGATTTCCTGGTTTCGTCGCTGTGTACCAAGAACTGTTGTGCCACCATAGCATCTGCCACCAGACTGCTATCAAGAAAGAAAATAGCTCAGAAGGGAACGCCCCCATACTACGGCCTGGGTCGCGTATCTTTTCAAATTACGTCCTTCCGGTCGGGTTTCGTCTCGAGGTCCTCAAACCCCAGAGGAGGTGAACGACATGATGTTGAAGGTCAAAAGATCGAGGTCCACCCGTGACAAGTTTGGGAGCCGCACTGACTCTTTCAGTTATTTCTACTACGGTACCCAGCAAATGTCCGAGAAAGCAATCTTGGCCGGGTTCTTGATGGTATGGCTACGAAATTGCATAGTCTCGGGAGGGGCAGGTTCTACTGAAAGGATCAGCCGCCATTTCATTCTCCCGGCTATGAAGCTGGTCTTCAAAGTAAGACTGGCCCTTCTTCCGGCTATGGTGTGTAGTATACACCACGACCTCCGTGCCTTTACATCTAAAGTCATTGCTCGTGAGACGACGCTAGACTTCAAGCGGATAGAGCTACCATACCACTATCTCATGGGGTGCTTATTGATGTATTACCGGTTATTGATGAGGGCCGGGCCATAGGATGATGTCACCGCTAATGACGTCTTTCTCTTCCGATACTGCCATCAATCTTGGGAGTATGACACCATGCCGGCTTGTCGGAGAGCGTTGGCAAGAGTTGACGGGCCCGACTTCTTTGTGTCTCTTCCTCAGTTTACCCTAGGGAAGTGAGGAGGGTACACGTTGATGGCATTGAACCTCCCCAGCTCTTATCTGAGAAGATGCTTCTATGGCTGCGCAACATTCTCCCGGCGCACCTAGTATATCGTTACCGAAATAACGTGTACTTGGAGCCTTATTTACCTAGCAGGTTCTCTCGTCAATTCGGGTATAGTCAGCTGTTCCTTGACTGCCCCAGTGCTTTTCTGGGCTTCGAGGGCAGTGTTCTTGATGGCATCCGGGCGTGGCATTATTACAATGCTGTTCATACCCGGGCTAGCTTCTCAGTCCATGACGCTAATGTGCAAGGGGATATTTTGTACATGGTGGCTCTTTATCATGTTGCGGCGAGCAAATCTCCCGTGAACTTTGACATGAACACCAGCTTCATTGTCGGGACAAGCTTGGCAGAAAAGCCAGAGGGTTCGAGGAAGAGAAAGAGAGGGGCGAATAGGGTTCCCGTTCCAGACTCGGAGTCCACTGCGGCGGACGAAGAGGATGACGAGCAGGCCGCCGATGACTCGTCGCATTCTTCGGACGAGGAGGTAGGGAACCAGCCTCCTACTGTGCCGGACGAAGAGGTGGAGGATCCTCCACCTGGTGTGCCTGGTGCTTCGCGCCCACGAGGCAGTCGTCTATCTACTGACGATGGAAGGACCTAATCCACAAAGCGGGCTGCGGTAAGATGTCGTAGGCTGTTTATTGATGTTGATGCTATTTCTGAGGTGATAGGAATTTCAGCCGCCTTTTCCTTCTTTTTCTAAATTATGGCCTAATAAATTTTTTGCTCTTTGTAGGCATCCGGGGAGTCTGCTTCTCGGGACTCGACTACTGAAGTCGATCCAGCCTTGTCCACTTTGATCAATGACATGTGCACTGCCATTACTTCCGCTGGGGCTCTTCCGAAGGCGGTCGGGGAGTCTCGTCTTGCTGAGACCTCAACCCGTAGGGATAGGGGCTCTATTGCCCCTGTCCTTGAGACAACTGAATTCCAACAGGATGACACTGACCCGGCTGACTCCCTTTCAAGGGTGGCTGGTGCAGAGAAACTCGTTGAATTTGAGTTGGGAGCTGCGGATGGGAGACCATGCTAGCTTTGAATGAGCTGCAGCCTCCGGGCTCTTCCCCTGGTAAGATAAACCATCTTTTTAACTTGTGAGGAGGCCTATTTGCTCTATCACCCTGTCCTTCATGGATTAATGATTGCTTTGGATGCGCAGGTCCCACCCCTTTATTGCCGGTGATGGATATTGTCAGAGCGGACTCTACCGGGGGGATCTGATGGAAGCATGTGTGCCTTCTTCTTTTCCAACCCATACTGAGGGGCCTCTAGCTGGGTCGAGTTCGGGAGCCTTGGTGATAGCACAACTGGAGCAAGGGACGACGCTTTTTGCGTCATCCTCTGCGAATAAGGTTTCGGGAGTTAACCTTTCCGCTCTCCCAAGTATCCAGGCTCTCCGGGCGGCGGAAGAGGAGTTAGCCGCCATCCATGCCTCTTTTCGTACAGAATTCGTTTCCCTGGTGACAGGGACGGCCAGTTCTGAGGCTACTCCTTCGGTACTGCCTGCCACACTCCCTTTGACATCGTCCTCTACGGAAGTTTTGGACGAAGTGTCCCAGGATGTGGTCGACAGTTTCCACCGCCACCTGAAGAGGGGGATTAAGGCAGCTGTGGAGAGGGCTCCCTTTTCTATGGCCCGTCAATGCGCCGGTGGTCAGACTAATATCCTTAGAACACTCTCCGATGGAGCGGGACTGGCTGCGCTTCTGGAGCCTAAGCTGTTGGAGGCTGATCGTCTTGTGGCCCAGTTTCGCGTGCTGCAACAAGCTGATTT
>JANAVB010025196.1:8133296-8293296 GCA_029216955.1 Iris pallida | reverse complement strand
TTACGGTTAAAGGAATATTAGTTAACTCATAATGGTTAGACAGCAGCGCACTGTCGTCAATTATTTGAGAGTGGAGAATGTGGGTTCACTGCAGCCAGCAGCGCACTGGCGAGGCACAACCCATAGAATTGAAATCATTTCGATGAATTGTTGTTTATGGAACATTGCTAAAACGATGTCTTCGTTGACCTCTTTAGGCCCTTGTGTCAATATAGAGTAGAGTACCTGATAACATATCACCCCTGAATCACGGAACCAAGGATTTGTCACAGCCAGAGTATACAGGCGAGGCATAATTCTCAGTGAAATGATTTCAGACGTGATTACAAGATTAGGATACTATAGAGGATAGAGACTGCACTGTATGACCCTAAGACCCAAAACCAATACTAGTATAATTTCTGTAAGTTGAGTAGCATGTCTCCCAACCTAGCGTTATATGGTTCTTGTGATCTATTAATGAGGTAATTGAATGATATTAATAGCTTTACCTAGAATATATAATCTAGAGTTCCAAAATCCAGTAGTCGACCAAGGCCTTAGGAATGAGAATGTAATAGGTTGACTATATAGGCAAGAAACACCAGGTAAGGATTTGACTTTCTCAAAACTCAAACTACTTGTATCTCTTTTCAAAAATCTCGCGTACTTGAATTTGCCTATCTTGACCAACGCTGCTACTACAGTCTAGTTTTTGCAAGCTTACTCTTTTATCGAGCTTGATTCAAGACACATGTTTATTGGGGACGCCCGCTAACATATTGTCTAATCAGAATCATTGTATTACGGTCTGATCAACCATGATGCAATTGTTTTGCTCTTCATCTAATTACCCTACGTGAATTGAGATGTAGATTTCTCTAGGATCTCATCCGCGGCTGCTTTGACAACTCCCCTCGAATTATACATTCGCCTTTGAATCGCGTAATTATATCCAATGACATCCCTCTTAAACTCTTTATTATTTTTGTCTTTTATCGATTGGAAAGGCGAAAGCTCATAATTGATAGATAGATATAGAGTATCCCCATGACTATGATAGTCGTATATGCAAGTGTAGCTACCATCGGCCAGCCCTGTGACAGGAACTATGCCACCATATCCTAGCCTCTAAGGTGGGTAGACTGTAAGCCTTCTAAAAATTTTAGGATATAACAGGATTACCGAGTGATTAGAATAATTTCCGTTATGATGATAATTAGTGTCCCATGGACTCTCACTTTCCACTTAGATTATTTTGTGTCCCCGGTTGTGTCATTAATATTCGGAGCACGAGACCAGCCATTACCTTCCAACAAACTTCATATACAAGATCTAGACGAGTCCACCTTCATCTAGGTATATCATGTCCCACTCAAACCCATCCCCTTGTACTCTATTTTTGTGCTACGACTTTCAGGTTAAAAGGACTGGTTATGACTTTTACCATAGTACCGATACACTTTCCAACCTCCATTAGAGCCTTGACCACGACCCCATTCCTACGACCCAATATATATGGTTGCGAGCTACTCGAAGCCCATTACGCACATGCCACTAGTGTGCCACCCAATTGAGGCCTCATGTGCTACTTAAATACAAAAGTCCCTGAAGGCACATTTTGGGCTTGAGAGACCTAGCTAACCAACTGGACTGGCAACTAGCTCAACCCTTGGATAGGAACCTATTCTAGGCTACCATAACTAGTAGAAACAGTTTCATTATTAGGATATTGTCCTGTCCGTATAGATTAAAATCCAAGGTTCATCCAAGCAACAATTGATATCCAATTAGGGAACCCATTAAGACCCAGTAAAAATCCATCCATGCATACCACTATTTTAGACTAGAAAATCGAACTACTTAAAATAGGTCCCCATACCTATTATGTAGTCTCCATGCCTTAAGATATAAATCCATTCGTAACTTTTATTCCATCTACCTAGAAGTCGAGATATGATATTGTATTTTATTTATATTCCTTACTCGTGTGTTTAAATAACCACAGAAAAGATCACAATTTCGATTTCTCAAATTCTGTTTTATTATGGAACTTTGTTTAGATTAATTTCAAGAACGGAATTTATGTATTGCATGGATTGCAAACAAGTGTTCTTCGAATTAGCAAGTGACTAGACTAGGGTGGCCCAATCTAGCAATAAGACAATAGGTTCATAAATTTCCTTTCTACCTGCATTATTGGATACTCTCTACGGCTCTTGAAATTTCATACTCGCTATCGATTACTTTTCCTTATCTTCCTGTCCTTCTCATTTCAGAGTGATGAACGATCATGCTTATTAGAATTTATCAATATTTCTTAGCTACTTGTGTCAATCTGTTGCCAGTTAAATCTAGGGTTGCTTGACAGATAAGAAAACTTATGGATGCCTCATGCTGTAGATGTTTGTTGGTAGGATTGTTAGCAAATAGTTAGAGGATTATAGATTTTAGTTGGGAGGAGTAGTGTGACCGAAGGTGGGTAGCAGTCCTCGAGATTTCGTAGATACCAAATGACTAGAGAAGGCCATAAAATTTTTTTTGAGAAATTAAATTGAGGAGATTAAGGGAATACTAGAGTTCGAATTTTAAGAAATAGTTATAAATTTGAATTTCGAGGACGAAATTATTTTTAAGGTGGGTCGATTTATAGCCTCCCTTCCCAGAAATTGTTGAAATATTTTTATTATTTATTTAATTTAAAATGGTGGTTTTTATTTCTTATAAATAATTATTTAGTTAATTATTAAGGTGGATGATTTTAGCCATGATGGAGTTTTGAAGTACCAAATGCCTAGGAATCATGGCACGGATGGTGCAGTGACGTGCCTTGACTAGTGTATTAGCTATGCCAAGGAAGACTAAGCCATAATGATGTCCTAACTAAGAAAACCAGGCCAAGTTGTGACTTAACCCTTACCGAAGATTTATTTATTATGTAATTATATTTTTGAGTTTTAGAGAAACTGGTTATACCATTTTAGCCCGGACTGGCCCCGAACGGAGCCCAAGCCATGTAATCATGCGGTATGCCTAGTGACATTCGTGTTGATTCATTTTGGTATGATTGTGTGTCGTATTCCATTTTAGTGATCTAATGAGTATTCTTAAATTTTCTTATTTAAATATTATAAATATTGTTATTAGTTGGTATTCAATAATATTGTATATAATAGGTCCTCGTATATTTTGGAATTTTTAGACTGTACGTATTGGTATATACGCCTTTATTTGGTTTATCAAATTTCGTTATCATTATTACTATTATTATTATAATTGTTGTTGTTATTATTATTATTATTATTATTATTATTATTATTATTATTATTATTATTATTATTATTATTATTATTATTGTAACTATTTTATTATTTTATTTTAATATTATTGAAGTTATTATAAAATATTACTATTTTAATAGTAATAAATATATGTGTACGTGTATATAAATATAGATATATTTTTTTTTGTATATAAATATAGATATATATAAGAGTGTATGAGTGTATATATGTATAAAAATATATGGTATATGGGTGCATGTATATATATATATATATATATATATATATATATATATATATATATATATATATATATATATATATATATATATATATATATATTTTTTTTTTTTTTGTGCATGTATATATATATATATATATATATATATATATATATATATATATATATATATATATATATATATATATATATATATATATATATATATGTGTGTGTGTGTGTGTGTGTGTGTGTGTGTGTGTGTGTGTTTGTGTGTGTGTGTATATACATATATATACTTATAGAAATAGAAAATAGATAATATATAATAGATAATAGATTTATACATGTTAATGTATAATAGATTTATATAGATTTATAATGCATATAGATTTTTATATGTTAAGATATAACAAGCCCGCAGTAAAACCCCAGCCCAGGGTCTCACCCCAGGCCCACGAACCCAGCCTGGGTTTCTTCCACCCCCATACAGGAAATAACCCGAGCCCCTCTCTGTTCTGTTACAACAAAACTATATATGGGTATGTATGCGAAAGATCCAAAGGGAGAAGTTTCGATACGCAGTACTTAAACCCTAAATTCTCGACCTCTCCAGCGCCGACCCAGGCAAACCCCCTCGCCACGCGCGTACACAGGCGGCCGGACGTGGCCAGGCATCGCCGGAGTCGGCCACGGCCGCATAGAGAAAGCACTCGCGCGCGCGCAGAGTGACAGGGAGCAAACGACGGGAGCCCGACTTCGCTGGACGAGTGCGTCGTCCACAAACGTTCTTTTCTCAAACCGATTTCTCAGGTGCGTCCCTAACCTAACCATCTTCGACTCTATTCCAATAGTTCATAAGCATCTAACGTCAGTCGCCCGAAAATTCAATGCGAAGTCAGCGATAAACTACTGTCACAATTGACAGAAGTTAGACTCAGGTACCCTTGTTTGGTGGCATTTTCTGATCAACCTAATAGTAATTTGCAAAAAATCCCTGAACAGTAAAATCGACCACCTGTAGCTCTTTAGTGTCCTATTTTTGGTTTAATTTTTCAGACGAGGTATGCATATTTATTCGAAACCAAAGTTTCGGAAAAAACTGTTTTTAAATAGTAAAACTTTTAGAAAAATTGATCCACACGACGTGCGTCCCGCCATTCCGGGCGACGTGGTCGCGAACCGTAAGCATCGAAAGCTGCATAACAGTTTTGTGGTCGTGTGGGCTTTGACGGAATTCAAATTGGTCGGGTGTGCGCGACGAATTTGATGCGTATCCGTCGAAATTCCCCATATCATGTACTTTATAAATTCTCCAATTACTTTGTGTACGCTCGTCAGATCGAGACGAAACTTGCGCCAACAGGACCGTATCATTTTTCTGGTCCTGTATGCCAAGTTTGGTCCGATTCTGAGACCGTTGATAAAATCACCGTTTTGTGGGCCCCACAGTTCGACTCAACGGGCAATTTTATGCACGGTTCGCCGGAATCCAACTCTGGACATACGGTTGGGTTCGTATCGGAAAACTGGATCCGTAGACATATAGTTTGATGACTTTAGAGACCGTTGACTCTGGCACGCTTTTCGGTGCAAAGCGGATCCAACAGCGGATACCATTTTTGCCCAAAATTACCGTTTTGCCCTTGTGTCCAGAATTAGACATAAGGACAGGCAATCCTAGCTAATTTGACTATTCTGAGAAAGTTGGTACTATTTATTTCAGCATTCGGAGTCTATATGTGTTGACTGATTGTGGCTCATTGAGTAGTATGGTATTATTAGTTTCTCCAGCTAAGGACCTCAGGCAAGTGCACTTTCTGATTGCTTTCCGATTCATAGTAGTCTTTTCATTTCATGTCTATACATATATCTTGCTGCTTGTTGACACGCTCGTCACATGGAGTAGTCGGAAGGAAAAATGTCTTAGTATACATGTGGACTATCCAGAAATATCCCAATATGTCTAATCTTGCACGATAGCAGCTGCACATGACACGTGCAGTGAGCCGTACTTTACCTCCTAGTCGTTCACATTCGAAACAAATATTTCACGCCACCTAGATAGATGTCTTTTTTTAGTTTTTTCTTGTTTACTTCTCTATCGTGCTATGTCATCAGTTTTCTTACTAGCTTTCATATTCCATATGTTATTTTCATGTCTTGTTAATTCTATTATGTTTTATATTGCCATCGGTTTGTGTACTTGTTCCATTCCTGACTGGAAACCAACATTTTTTAGGTTTAGTCGCGATCATTCTTAGCACTGGGAAGACTTGGGTATGCTGAGGACAACCTAGAAATAGAAAGAAATTGAATCATTTTCTTTAATTGTAAAACTTTGTATTTCCTTTAAATATAAATGTTGTAACTATTGTAATAAATTTAGAAATGTGAATGAGCAGCAATGTGATATTTTGAGCATTTATTTCTTGCGGGCTTGACAGCGTTCTACCGTCGACTCTGCGGCGTAGGCTGGCTTGGACACGTCTCGTATCTGAAAAGCGGTGCGGGTCATGACAGTTACGGATAACAGGTTTGATAGGGGATACCTAGAACAGTTCTACGGCAATATTGTTGTGAACATTCCCAGTATCGGGAGATAGAATGCCATGGAGCAGCTGGGCTCCCGGGGCATAATGAGGAATAGTGGGCCTGTACTAAGGGACTTAGCAAAGGACATTTACGGGCCTATTATCCTTGGCGTACCCCGACTTAGGATATGGATAATAGGATGGAGAGGAACCAACACACTTACTCAGAGGTAATGAGGACATGGCAAATATGAAGGTTTTAGACGTAGAGTCTTCCAACTCAGAGGTAATGAGGACATGACAGGAGTAGACTCAACGGAAGACATTTGTGGTCAACAGAGGACATTTGTGGGTCTATTACCCTTGGCGTACCCTGGTTTAGGGTTCGGATAATAAGACGAGAGAGGACCAACATACTTACTCAGAGGTAATGAGGACATGGTAAGTACGGAGGTTTAACCGTGAAGTCTTCCTGCTCAGAGGTAATGAAGACATGGCTGGGGCAGACTCAGTGGAGAATATTTGTGGACCTATTATCCTTGGCGTACTCCGATTGTGGGTACAGATAATAAATCATAAGGGAATCATCATACTTACTCAGAGGTAATGAGGACATGGCAAGCATGATGGTTTCTTCGACGGAGCCTTCCCATTCAGAGGTAATGAGGACATGACAGGAGTGGGCTCAATGAAGGAGGGTACATGGAACAACTCAGAGGTAATGAGGACATAGAAGTTCTATGTAAGGGGATGATTTATTTTTGGCGGAAGTGAAACGACTCAGAGGTAATTTGTACATGGCCGTTTTGAAAATTTGTGGATCGATTACCCTTTTTGTGTACTAGGAGTACGGGTAGTAGATCATGAGGAAGGATCTCTTTCAGGAAGAAAGTTTATAGGTATGATCATACATGACTTACTATCTGAAAGAGTGACCGGAATTTGAGTTCAGAGGCACCAGCGGGTACATGACTCGATAATTTTAGAATTTGGAGGTGTGAGTTCAGCGGCACCAGTGGGTACATGACTCGATAATCTGGAATATTGTGGATGTGAGTTCAGCGGCACCAGCAGGTACATGAGTCGATAATCTGGAATGAGTAGTTGTGAGTTCAGCGGCACCAGCGGGTACACGACTCAATAATCTGGGATACTATGAAAGTGAGTTCAGCGGCACCAGCGGGTACATGACTCAATGATCTGGAAAATATCGTTTAGACATAATATTTCTTCAGGAACTTGCCATTGACGGGCAACATGAGCAATTCTCCATTTTGCTTTGCGAGACGATAAGCACCGTTGGAGAATACAGCCTCGATAATAAAGGGGCCTTCCCATTTTGGCTGGAACTTGCCGGTGGTCTTGTGAGTCATGACCATCGGCCTCCGGACTGCCAGAATAAGATCACCCACTTGGAATGTTCTGATTTTAACCTTCTTGTTGAAGGCTCCAGAGATGCGTGCTTAGTATAGCTCGATCCTTTGCTGAGCCAGGAGGCACTTTTCATCTAAGGCCTCTAACTCTTGTAATCGACGTCGGTAGTTATCATCCGTCGCCAATTGATAAGTGAGGGCGACGCGGAGTGAGGGTATTTGAGTCTCCAACGGGAGAACTGCCTCACTTCCCTACACCAGGGAGAATAGTGTGTTCCCTGTGGCCATTCGAACTGTGGTATGGTACGCCCATAAGCATTCGCCAAGCTTCTCGTTCCAGTCACGTTTATTGGACGACACGAACTTCTTGAGTAACTTGATGATGGTTTTGTTGAATGCTTCTGCTAACCCATTCGCTGTCGGATTGTATGGCATCGAAGCAATATTCTGGATGCGGTGCTTGTCGCAGAACCGATAGAAGGCGTTGCTTGCAAACTGCGGACCATTATCGTGGATGATCCTCTGGGGCAGTCCAAAGCGATAGATGACGTGATGCTTAAGGAAGCTGATCACGTTTGAAGTCTTTACTTTTGCAAGTGGGACAGCTTCCGTCCATTTGGAGAAGTAATCTGTGATTGCGAGTATGAAGCGATGTCCTCGGGAGGAAGGTGGAGTAATCGGACCGATGATATCCATTCCCCATACTTCGAACGTCCAGGACGCCACTGTCGGATGTAGAAATTCGGATGGTTGGTGGATGAAGTCTGCGTGGACTTGACAGGCTTTGCACTTTCTAGCATAGTCTATCGCATCTGCTACCATCGTGGGCCAGTAGTAGCCCATTCGGCAAAGAAGGTCTTGTAATTTAGGGCCAGGCTGATGGGCCCCGCAAACACCGTCATGAGCTTCTCGTACGGCTTCTTTAGCATCTGTGTTTGACAGACACCGAAGCAATAATCCATCATAGGATCGTCGATACAGCATTTTCGTCTCTGTATCATAGAAGAATCTGAGGGAACGCCATCTGATGGAGGTGGCTTCCTTTGGGTTCTCAGGAAGGATATCGTAGACGATGAAGTCAATGAATGGTTGTCTCCAGTCTGGGACATCATCGATCGTCTGAGCGAAATAACTCACCACGAATTGAACGTTGTTCTTGGGGCAGACCAGTTCGTGGCCTATCACGTCCACTGATTGATGAGTATGATTTGGCACTGCTAGAGAAGCGGCCAGATCCGCTAAGGCATCGGCTTCGATATTTCGGAGTCTGGGAACATGTTCGATGAAGAACCCCTCGAACGATGAGATGATGTCGATTGCTATTTGGTGATAGGGGGTCATGTCTTCGTGGCGGACTTCGTATGAGCCCCGGATTTGATTGACGATTAACTGAGAATCGCCGTATGCTTCAAGATGTTCTACCCCCAGCTCCCTTGCAAGTTGGAGGCCAATGACCAAAGCGTTGTACTCGGCCACATTGTTAGAGCAGGGTTCTGTGAGAGAGTAAGTGCGGTTAATAACCAATCCCAAAGGGGAGACCAGCACCACCCCGACTCCGATGATGATGTTGCCCTTGGGTCCAGTTCTCGAAGCGCCGTCGAAGAACATTCGTCATATATCATCGTGAGAGGTTGTATGCGAATCGGTGACCTCATCTGGGATTTTCTCATATATTCTGGACGACTCCGAGCCTGGGTGGGCTGCCAAAAAGTCTGTCAGGGCTTGACCTTTGACAGCCTTTTGCGGGATGAAGATCATATGATAAGGGGACAACAATATTGCCCATGTAGCGAGGCGAGAGCTGAGTGCCCCTGGTTTAGTCATGAGGACCCTGAGAGGGTTGACTCGTGAGATCACATATATCATTTGTCCCGTGACATAGTGCCGCGTCTTCTGAATGGCGAATACCAGGGCAAGGCATTTCTTCTCCACAGCAGTGTATCGGTGCTCTGGCCCAATCATCATTCGACTGAGGTAATATATGGCTTGCTCATGGCCTGCATCATTGTTTTATGCCAGCAAAGTCCCGAGGGAATGCTCCATTGCTCGTACATAGAACAAGAATGGTTTTCCAGCAACCGGGGCCACCAGAACTAGAGGGTTCGACAAATATTCTTTGATGCTGTCGAAGGCACGCTGACATTCTTCGTCCCATACGAACGAGATGCCTTTCTTCATGAGGTGGGTAAATGGTCGACATCGCCCGGAGAGGTTAGAAATGAATCTCCTGATGTTAGCTAGCCTTCCTTGAAGGCCTCTGAGTTCACAGAGATTTCTCGGGGGACCCATCTCCATAGTTGCCTTTGTCTTCTCAGGGTCTACATGGATACCCTGGGCGGTGATGATGAAGCCCAAGAACTTCCCGCTGGATACGCCCAGGAAGGATTTTGTGGGGTTCATTTTCAAATTGTGTGCTCGCATCAGGTCGAATACCGTCCTCAGATCCTGCAGGTGGTTTCCCTTACAGCGACTCTTTACAGCGATGTCATCAACATAACACTCCACCATCTTGCGTAAGTGGTCTCTGAAGATGATACTCATGGCTCTTTGATATGTGGCGCCGGCATTCTTCAGACCGAAAGGCATGACTGTGTAACAGTATGTGCCAATCGGTGTTTGGAATGATGTATGCTTTTCGTCGTCAGGAGACATCTTGATTTGGTTGTACCCCGAGAAGCTATCCATGAATGACATACGTTCAAAGCCACAAGTGTTGTCAATCATGATGTCTGTGACAGGGAGAGGGAATTCATCTTTGGGGCATGCCTCGTTCAGATTGCGAAAGTCGATGCAGATTCGAATCTTTCCATTCTTCTTGAGGACGGGTACTATGTTGGCGACCCAATCATTATGTTGCTCCTCACGAATGAAGCCGCTAGCTATCATTTTGTTGACTTCGGCTTCGATCGCATCCATGATGCCCGGACGGAAGCGTCGCTGTTGTTGCTTGACTGGCTTTGCATCCGACCGAATGTTGAGTTTGTGAAGAGCAATATCGGGATTTAACCCCGGCATGTCTTCATAGCTCCAAGCGAACACATCAATGTATTCTTTGACAAGTTCCAGCAGCGATTCTTACTCTTCATCTGTTAGGCTTTTACTGACGAAGATTGGTTTTGGAGAAGATTCGCTGCCGAGGCCGACCTGTATAACCTCATCTTCAGAAGGAGGTTCTCTCTGTTCGAACCGCTTTTCCTATTGTGCATCCAGCTATTGGGTCCACGGCTCTAGCTCGAGGATTTCAGGGATGTCTTCGTCTTCTTCATAAGCGTCGGCGAATGCCATGTTGACTGACAGGACTTGTCTGAATATGTCTCCAATGCTGGTATCCGAGTCAGAAGTTGGTGACCCGGTTGAATGTGACTGCTAGTCACATTCTTCATCTGAACTCTCAGGGGTCGTCGTGGGCATTACATACTCTAATCCACATCGAGTTTTGCTATAGTAGTCCCGTGGTTTGCCAGCCGGGACCGGTGGCTTCAAAGGTAATCGTCGTCCAGTACCGTAGTTCAAGACTGGCGTCGTCTCCAGGTCATACCCCTATTTTTGCATGAGATATTTGGATTGAGGGCTATAGAGATACAGAGGCAGTCTTCCGGCATCTAATTCAAGGTCGACTTCTTCTATGGTGAAGGAATACGGATCGTCCTTCCGGCCGAAGATGATTGGATGGTCCCCTACTTCGATTATGCGGCAAGCGTCTTCTACTAGAGTAAGCTGAATTGTGGTGTACACATTTGTCACCTGTGTGTGTAGGTGAGTGCCTATACCGTGTTCTATAGCATATATTGTATAAAGCTTATTAAGCTCGAGGTAGTTCAAAGATAGCCCTTTATTGATGAAGTAAGGTATCTTTTCTAGGGGGATTATATCATCTGCGGAGGGAACATCAGTATGGACAGCCACATACTTGGCTAGCTCCGGTTCCTCTTCGGCTACCCCCTGTATAAATGAACACTGGGAGGACGACCTGGGCAGCTTGATTGTCAGAGGTTCAGCTGGTAGAGTAGAGCATGGAGTTGTCGGCAGACTAGCAACCCCCAGTCTGGTGCTCGATGCTGGGCGGGGAGTGGTTGGTTCGCTAGAAGTTCCAGGCCTTGCATCGGAGTGACGACCCTTCTTGGGAAGGCATATCGTCATTGGCTTGTCGGAAGGATTGAGCTTCTCCGTTTGCGGCTGGCCGACTCTCGGCAGCCTGATTGTCAGTGGCTCCGTTGTGGGTCTTGGCACTTGGCCAAACCTTGGCAGCCAGATTATCATCTGCTCTTCTTGTGCCGAGAGGCTGATTGCGTCCTTATGCAGTGGCTGTAAGGGGTACGGACTTGCCAGGTTTGCGAGCTTGGAGGTGGATCGTCAGAGGTTTTTCTGATCCTGTGGCTGTCTCGGTACGAGCTTGCACATCTCCTTCATCAAGGTGCCTCTTCGACTTTTCGTATAAGCAGGAGTCTGAGTAGTAGGATTCGACCCCTTTGAAGGGATCGATGTCGGCAAATTCCATCCTCACAAAGCCGTGTTTGTCGATATATTTGAAGTACTGGTGCAGCGTGGAAGACACGATCATATAATCGTGTATCCACGGGCGCCCCAAGAGGATGTTGTAAGAAGTGTCTGCAATTATGACGTAGTAGGTGACTTCTGATTGGAGATCGCCAATCTGACACTTCAGACGAATCTTCCCAATTGGGTAGCTCCTGCCCGAATTGAAATCGCTGATGGCGATGGTTGTAGGCGTCAGGCGATGCATTGGGATACGGAGATGATGTAACAGACCCTTCGGGATAATACTTATGGAAGAGCCAGGATCAATGTGCATCCGATCCACCTTTACGTCACCAATGTATCCAGTGTAGCATAGTGGGCGATCGTGCAGGTTGTTTTTGATGAGCATGTTCTGCGGAGTGAAGACGATATTGGGCATTGCTCCCGTACAGGCGCTGTCTTGGAGATCTGCAGGCGGGTTCTCTCCCGTGAGGTTGACCTGAGCTAGGTATGCGTCGACATTTTGGAGTGCATCGCTCAAAGCCGCACGAACATCCTTTGAGAGTCTCAGAAGCTCGTATAATGACAACTTGGCCGGTGTGTTGGCCAATTGTGCCAAGATGTCAAAGTTGTAGGGCCTCTCCAGCCCCTGTGGTGTCTCTTTTCGGAGGGATTTGTCAAAGCGAGTCTCCTTCGGCCTAGACTTATCGGTCGTCAGAGGCTGAGCCGGTCCCGGAGCGTCAGTTGTAGCGGGCTGATGATCTTCAGCCGAGTTATCAGCCACAGGTTGGGATTGTGCCCCAGACCGAGTGACGACGGCTGTAGCTTCTTCGATATCTGTCGAGATTGTACGGCAGGACCTGACTTTTCCACTCTTTTTCTTGCTAATGGGCTGAGTCACTTCAGATACCAAGTCTGGATGGACCCACATGACCTTCCCTCGTGATGTGGTGAGAGGCACTAGACCAGCAGCCTGATCTCGGGAAGGTAGAAGATTAGCAATCTCCATTGTCGCCAGAGGGATGGGGACCACACCGTCTTGAGTTTCTGTCGAAGGGAAGCTGCCGAATTGTACTGACACCATGTTGGCTGCCACTGTTACCTCTTCGAAATCGATGGCCAGAGCGTTCAAATCGATGAGATTTTAGATGTACCATTTTAGTTGGTAGCAGTCGTGTGTGGCATGGTGGACGTAGCGGTGGTAATGGCCGTACTTTAGGTTCTCCATGTCTGTCTGTCGCGGTTTCTGTCTTGGTGGAGGAAGCTGAATTCTGTCTCCTTGTATGAGCATGTCCAAGATGGGCTTGACGTGACCGTCTTCGAAGGAGTAAGTGATTTACGGCCATTGTTTGTCTGCCGGCTTTGGCTCAGGTTTCTGTGCTGTGTCGGCCACTATAGCCTGCTTACCCCTGCTGTCCCGATTGTTGGAGAGGCTACCCCCATTGTCGTTATTGGTATTAGGACGCTTGCCCTTGTTCTCTCCGTCCGAGATGTGAAATCCCAACTGGCAAGCCTTCTTCAATCGTTCTTCGGCGCTTGTGGCACTGATGATAAACGTCTTCCAGTCCTTGAATTGACTTTCATCCATCCAGAAACAGATTGTTGGGAGCAATCTCTTTTGGCAAATTTTAATCAAAGAGGAATCCGGATTTCCAGACGACAGCTTCATTGTGGTTTGGCGAAACCGCTCGATATAGTTCCTTGTCAGTTCTTTCTCCCCCTGGACGATGTCCATGAGGGTCGACATTGTGATGTCCTGCCCTACTTCGTAGAATTTTTCCAAGAACATGCGCTTGAAGCCGACGAAGGAGTGGATGCAGTTGTCTGGCAGGTTGTGATACCAGTCGAAGGTGACCCCTTCCAATGCCCCGATGAATAATCGTGTGAGAATGGCATCGTCATGGGGCAGATGGTCGGTGGTGACCTCAAAGTAAGTGATGTACCGACTTGCAGAGGTCTTGCCATCATAAGGATTGATATTGAACGGCTTATATCTCGGTGGGAATGGAACATCCCTCCAGGCAGCAGGGTATGGTTGCCGTATTCTAAGGTCTTGAGAGTTTTCTCGAGCGTGAAACATGGCTCGGAGCTCCTGGACCTCTCTTCTCGCTTCTCGGGCCTCATCCACAGCGGTGGCGGCCGTTACTTCAGGAGGATTGTTGCCCGGGTTCGGTGCTGCTGAGTTCGAATCCGCATGGACCGCGGGACCCGCGCTTGTTTGGCCAGGCGTCCCTCCTTGCAGAGTTGGAAGGGCCGCTTTGATCTCGTCCACAGACTTGACCAAGGCAAGCAATATGGCTTCGAGCGTGTCGATGCGTTGGCGATCACTGGAACCACCTTGGCTGCTATCTATCATGAATACTGCCTTTACATGAGGAGAGATGGACGGAACGGTGGAGGAAGCCCCCTCCGAGTCATACACCTGTAGCGAGAAGTCATCGGGGTATGTAGGAATATTCTCCTCTGGTTCGGACTCAGAAGGAACAATACCCCCAATCTTCGAGTTCACCTCGTCTTGGGAGTTGTGGACGTCTACGGGGACATCGAGGTTTGCTGCATCTGATGGGAGAGTTGTCTCCCCCGGCTCGTCTTCTTGGAACATCGGATTGTCGTGGAGGTTCGGAGGAGTGCTACCCCCAGTCCCAGCAACCTCCAGCGTTGTGGATGACGAATCTCCCACTGTAGCAGATTTCGTCTTAGAACGGGTGCCTTGGAAAACTCCGGTGGTGGGCACCCGCTTAGACGACAGTCTTTTGGTCAAAGTGGTTGAAACTTTTGGGCTGGGAACATTTGTCTTCTTCCCTCTCCCATCGGCAGGGACTTTCTGAGTAGAGTTGCAGGAGACGACGGGAAGTGCCTCGTCTTCCGAAGACGGCTGTTACAGTCTTTGAAAGGCGGACTGCCGGTCTTCTCGTACCGTCGCGTTATTGCAGCAGCAGTTGACGATGACTTGGGTACAATGACGTCCGTGGAAGGACTTTTTGCACTCCAATACATTTTCTCTTTCCTTGCGTTTGTGGAGGATGGCCTCACGCAAGTCAGATGGGTCTGGATCGACCATGTTTGCTCCCAGAATTTTGGAAGACTTTTGCGAACCTCTCTGTCCGTCTGTCGCCGAGGGCTGGACTCGAGTGGTTCTGTACAATTTCCCATCCGAGGCTCGCGTAACAGTATACGGGATGCTCGGATGGTCAGAGATCAGATCAGCGGACCGAACTTGCCAGGCTCGCGCTGCCTTAGACTTCTTCGCTCTAGTGCGTAAGGACACATAGTAGAAAGAGTCTAAGTGATCCTGGAGAGAGTCAGACATATCTTCTTGAGAGCACAAGAGATCAGGGCCATAGGAGAGGTGGTCGAAGACAGAGCCACGTGTAGTGGGTGTCTTACGGCTGTCATCAGTAATCTTCATGCGGCTGGCAGATGTAGACGCATAGGCATTCTTCATGCGGCTGGGAGTCTCAACTGCATAAGTTTTTTTCATGTGGCTGGATGATCTGTCCGCATAGACTTTCTTCATACAGCCGGCAGATTCATCCGTATGAGCCTCCTGCATATGGTTGCTAGATTTGGCCACAGGAGTGTTCGGATTCTTCTTGGGGCGCATAGAGTCACTCTTTGTCCCTACAAGTCCAGTATCGTAGTGCTTTCCTCTGCCGGACTTGGGGACAGCAGAGTGCTCTACGGCTCGAAGTGGGGCCGTATGAGAGTCGCCTTCGCCGTCTTCTATAGCCGAGAGTACCCCGTCCAGAGCTTGTGGAGAAGCAAATGATTTTGGCCTCCACTCGCATCGAGCTTTCTTTGTGCAGATTCGCTTCTGGATCGGGCCAGCACTTCCTTCAGAGAGCATTGCTTCAAACGCCTGTTGGTCGAAGCGGACGACCATCTTATGTTGCGTGGAGCCAAGTTTGGCTGTATCCAATTGCGTCACCAACTCCTCAGCCGTGGAGAAGTTTGTCCCCAGCAGAGTCGCCATCGTGTTTGCCATGAAATATAAAAGAACAGAACAATTATCGGAGGATTGGACTTTTACTTTACAATACAAACTTGTTTGTACAAAAAAAGCCTAGGGACGAAAACATAGGTACAGCAATCTAAGTACAATTATTTATTTTAGATTCTAGGAGGTGACGATAGAGGTTCGGGAAAGCGACGGCCGCTCTGCCTTACTCCTTGGACGATCAGGTGCAGCTTTTGGACTCTGTAGAAGAACTGACGGGCGTTGATGAAGAAATGCTCTCTCTCTTCAGGCTCTCTGGCTCTCTATGTGCGTATGTCTCTGTATCTCTCTCAGTATCTGTCTCTGTGTATATGAGTCTTTCCGTATATCTTTGCAAGGGAATGACACCCTGCTATTTATAAGAGTGGGGGGCCTCATTAGGGTTTACAATGATTACCCATTCTTGAAAGTCGATGGCTGAGGATCATTAAATCTGGGCCGTTCATCGAGATTTGAGCAATAAATGTGATTGCATCAAATCTTTTGTGGATTACTAATGCTGATTGACATAAATCCTCCTGATTTGTCATGCCAACCTCGGATTCCTCGACATGTGTCTTTAATTGGCTTATTTGTGAATGATCTGATTTGATCCCAATATTTCATTGGGATTTGCTGAGAGATTTCGATCAATCTGATGCCACGTGCCCTGCTATCATGCCACGTGTCTGAGCCATAAGAAAGTTGGGCCGCATAAAGCTGGCCAAGTGTCCAGGCTGCCTAAGAGTGGCCCTCCAAAATATTTGGACCGCATGGTAATGATTTGAGCCGTATGAGTATGAGTGAACAGCATGGAGATGGCCTTTGTGGGCCGCATGGGGATGGACTTCGTGGGCTGCATGGAGCTGTCCTTCATGAGCCGCATAGAGCTAGTCTTTGTGAGCCGCATGGGGCTAGTCTTTGTGAGCCGCATGGGGCTGGTCTTCATGAGCCGCATGGGAAAGTCCCCGCTTGGGCCGCATACAACTGTCCACGTGTCAAAGCCGCATGACAGTTTCTGAATCTCGGAAGATTGTGTCAGAGATTTTCTTCGCTTTCCAAGAAGTCCGTCATTATGAGGGAGTCATAATGATATCATCGTGTCAGAACTGTCACCTCGTCAAAGCTGTCAGCCGTCAAGGCTTTTAATGTAAAATGAGAGAGCTATTTGTAGGCCACGTGGCTCCTCTTCGAACCGCATGAAACTTGTTTGAGCCGCATAGATCCTTGATCCGCATGGATCCTTGAGCCGCATGACTTCTCTGAGCCGCATGGGGCTCTCTGGCCGCATGGATCTTTCTTTATTATTTTCCATGCTTCTACAGGAGTCCATAACGTATTCCACGTATTGCAGCCGAGACGGTATGTGGCAGATCCTAGCCATGTACTCGATCACTCAGATATTGAGATAGAAACTACTCTTAGCTATCCAGAGCAGCCTATGGAGATTCTGGATCGACGAGAGAAGGTTCTGAGAAACCAGGTGATACCCTTGGCTCCCGTCGCATGGAGGTATTATTCTCCAGGAGAGTCTACCTGGGAGCGGGAGGATGAGATGCGCGAGCGATACCCATATCTTTTTGGACCTTGAGGTATGATTGTCTATCGTTCTCATCAGTTCAGTTTCTCCTTTTCAATTTTGAGGACGAAATTCTTTTAAGGAAGGTAGATTTGTCACTACCACATTTTAGTCTTGAAGGTATTTTGGTTATTTTAATTTTTTGAATTATTTTATTAATTATTGCATTGGTGTTGTGATTTGTTACTTTTGCTAGTTTTGACTTTATAGACTAGCCTAGAGTTTGACTTTGACTTTAGGGACTTAGTTAGCATGGTGTGGGACCCTAATGTGACTTAAATTAGTCTTAGTTGACTTGAATGTGGCTAGGGTTCATGAGAGGATTGGGAGAGAGTTAGGTATTTTGGGCTTATAGCTAGGGGGTTGTGCTAGTTAACTTATGAACTTAGACTTAAGCCCATTTACATGAAACCCTAACCCTAGTCCCCTACATGGCCGACCACCACAGCCATTCCAAACCTAATTTCAGCCTATAAAGTGTCTCCTTATAGCCACAAGCCTCTTTTAGAAACTTTCCTTTAGGAAACCCTAATTTCTTTTCTCTTTCATCATTTCTCCACCAAATTGATCCCAACCTTTTGCATTGGATTCCAAATCTGGAGTAGAAGGAGAAGGAGGCTAGCTTGCAAGGAGGAGAGCTCATTGGGAGAAAGCTTCATGAAGGAGACTTCTCTATTTGGGACTTTTTCTTGGAGATTGGATCCTATAACCCCTCTTCCCAGAATTTTGATAATATTTTATTTATATATTTGGATTAAATGGTGACTTTTAGATTTTTTTATAAATAATTACTTAGTTAATTATTACGGTAGATGACTTTAGCCATGGCAGAGTTTTGGAGCACATGGTGACTAGAAATCGTGGCACGGACAGTGCAATGGCGTGCTTCGACTAGTGTATTAGCCCTGATAGGGAAGACCGATCCATAGTGACGTCCTAACTAGGAAAACCAGGCCAAGTTGCGACTTAACCCTTATCGATGATTTATTTAGTTATTAATTATATTATTGAGCTTAGGAAAAAAAAACCAGTTATACCATTTTAGCCGGACCGGACCCGAACTGAGCCCAAGCCCAGTAGTCATGTGGCACGTCCAATGCAATTCGTGTTGATGGAAATTGGTATGGGGTGTTGTATTCCATTTTAATGATTTAATAAATATTCCTAAGTATTTGTAATTAAAATATTATAAATATTATTATTAGTGATATTCGGTGACTTTTGTATAAAATAGGTCCTTGTACAATTTTGGAGTTATTAGACTGTACATGATGGTGTATACATCATTGTTGGGTTATTGAATTCCATTATTATTAGTATTATTATTATTATTATTTTATTAAGGTTATTATTATATAATAATATTATCATTATTGGTTATATTATATTCGTCAAATAAATGTAATATATATATATATATATATATATATATATATATATATATATATATATATATATATTTTTTTTTATATATATATATATATATATGTAAAATGGGCCCGACACTAGGAATTGAAATATTGGGGTTTTATTTAGATTTTATGGATATATTTATATAAGGTTGTATATAAGTAAATAGATAGATAAGTATATATATATATATATATATATATATATATATATATATATATATATATATATATATATATATATATATATATATTTTATATATATATATATATATATATATATATATATATATATATATATATATATATGTATGTATGTATGTATGTATGTATATCAACACTGTGGAACAGTGGACCCAACAACTGCGTGTAAACCCCACGAACCCGAAGTCTTCCCACAGCACAGAACCAATTTCCACAGACTACCCCTTAAAGCCGACCCCAAATACTTTCAGACCCGACCTAACCTTCCTTCCGTCCACATATAAACAAAGGGAAAATCCTAGCAAACCCTAAGAAGTTAATCTCGAGAATAAACCCTGAGCCTTCCTGACATAACCAGCGGCCACCCTATGATCGCTCGCCGCTGGCACGCCACCACACGCGGCCAGAACCGCTGCAACAGGGCCGCACACGCGCACAGGCGGGCTGAAACAAGCAGCAGACGCGCCAACTTCGCCGCGAGTTTTCTCAGCACACGGTCGACGAATCTTCGAACTGTTTGTTCAGATATGGACCCAACATATACCTCTTGACTCCCCTTCAAATAGGTTGAATTATTAAGTGATATATTATCCGAGAAATCAATTAGAAGATCGACAAAAAACCTACTTAAAAATAGAACAATGTTTGGTTCTAACACCCGATTTGGAAGACGAATTTCTGTCGATCTGTCGACAGTTTTGAGAAACCAAATTATGACAGCCCCAGCCAACCTATAGGGCTTCGAATCCCTTCTGGTAGAATCTGATTTCGTAGACTATACGTCGAGAAATCGGATTCCAAAGATTAGGAAAAACCTGTTTTAAAATATTAGAAATATTAGAATTTCCTCCGGTACGACGTGTGTTCCGCCAATCCGGATGACATGGTCGCGAACCGGAAGCATTGAAAGGTGCGTAACAGTTTCGTGGACGTGTGGGCTTTGACGGAATTCAATTTGGTCGCGTGTGCGCGACGAATTTGATGTGTATCCGTCGAAATTCACCATATCGGCCTCTGTACAAATTTCTCAATTACTTTGTGCACGTTCGTCAGATCGAGACAAAACTTGCGCCAACAGGTCCGTATCATTTTTCTGGTCCTGTATGCCAAGTTTGGTCCGATTCTGAGATAGTTGATTTGGATCATTGTTTTACGGGCCCTATAGTACGACTCAACGGGTAATTTTGTGCACGGGCCGCCGGAATCCAATTTTGGATATACGGTTGGATTCGTATCGAAAACCTAGATCCGTAGACATGTAGTTTGACAAATTTAGAGGCCATTGACTCTGACACGCTTTTCGGTACAAAGCGGGTCCAACGCGGATACCGTTTTGACCCAAAATTACCGTTTTGCTCCTGTGTCCAGAATTGGACTTAAGGACAGACAATTGTAGCTATTTTGACTATTCTGAGAACATTTGTAATGTTTATTTCAGTATCCGGAGACTGTTGTACGAGTTTTGACTATTATGGCACACCGAGTAGTTCAGATTATCGGTTTCACCAGCACAAGACCACATGCGTGTACAGTTTATTGTCTGTATTTCGATATTGATCTTCACTATATTTCATTGATTGGCCATTGGTTATGTGATTTTTATATTCTATTATAAATTGTTGAGTTGAGAATGAGAAGTACCAAGGATGTGTGATCTGACCGTAGATATTGTTTATTTTCATGCTGTAGACCTCGTAGACATTGTTTATTTTTATGCAGTAGACCTCATAGACATTGTTTATTTTCTGCAAGTAGACCTCGCAGACATTATTTATTTTCTGCAAGTAGACCTCGTAGACATTGTTTATTTTCTGCAAGTAGACCTCGTAGACATTCTTTATTTTCGTACAAGTAGACCTCGTAGACCTCGCGCTGTAGTGTCCCAGACTGATCACGTATCAAAGGTACTTCTAATAGTTGGGAAAAGTATTTTGTGTCTATTTGTTTGCTATTGGTTTTCGTATTTCCTGTTTATTTTCAAAAAAAAATGTGTAATTGATGTCTAACCTCTGTTGTATAGTTATTTTCATTTATTAAAATTGCATTCAGTGGATTGTGCTCGTTCCATTCCTGACTGAAAACCAATATTTTTCAGGTTAGCTGTGGATTCACTTAGCTTGGAAGTGACGGGTATACTTGTAGACAAAAGCCTAGAGACTAGCTAGATAGCTGAGTTGTAGTCATTCCAATCTTTGTACAAGTTTATATTTTCTGCAAATGTAAAACTTGTGAATATTGTAAGTCAAATTAGTTTTATGTATGAGCATTATCTTATTTATTTTGATTATCATGGCCGTGAAAGCGTTCTACCGCCGACTCTGCGGCGTAGGCTGGCTTGGATACGTCTCGTATCCGGAAAAAAAAGGGGTACGGGTCGTGACAAGTTTTTATGGTGGCCCATGCAGGTCTGTCTTCGCAAATCTTGTGAACTCGTGATAGTTCTTAAGTTAGTTGTACTGTTACGAGTCTACGACTAGGAAATGCTCATTCACGAATTAGGAATTAATTTAATTTATGATAATGGCTAGGACTAAGAGTCCCTTATACAAGTTTACCGATGGGTAGTCTAGGCCATGCGATTTGGATAAGGGTTATTAATTCTGATAGTTTGTCAGATCCCCATAGGTACATTATTACCTCTTGATATAACGATATGATCCATTGTGGATGGATTATTCGCTTGGTGAGACAGGGCTTCATAGAATGAATGATCTAACCTTGATAAATTGTACAAGTCCTTCTCTTTGCCTCTTAAGATATCATCCTCATATCTTAGTCGAATTACCTATTTAGTTTCTATTTGCCCTAGGAATTATTATTTTATATAAAGTCTGATTGTGTTATCCCCATATGAACCTCGAGTTAGCTTCGATTCAAAGCTTTTCCTCAAAGATTTGAATATACATGAAAGAGATACTAGAATGTTTGTAATTCTTTTGTCTTCGGTTTGTTCCTTCCTGTACAATCTTTTATTTTAAGGGTTGTGACCGATAGGAAAATTACTTACGCTTTATTTCATAGCCACTTGTTTGAATCTCTAGAAGCTTATGAATTTTACAGATATAGGAATGTTAGTTAACTCATAATGGTAGGACAGCAGCGCACTGCCGCCATTTATTTGAATTTTGGAGACTATGGATTTACTGCCGCCAGCAGCGCACTGGTAAGGTACGACCCCTAGAGTTGAAATTAGTTTAAGAAAATATAGGTTATTGAATGTTGCTAAAACTCCGGCTAGTGGTCCTTTTTGATCGTTGTTACCCTTGTATCGATATAAGGCAGAGTATCTGATAGCATATCACCTCTGAATCACGGAACCAAGGGTTTACCACCGCCCGAGTATACGAGCGAGGCAAAATCCTCGGTGAAATGACTTCAGACACGATTACAAGTTCATGATACTATAGAGGATAGAAAAATGCCCTGTGTGTCCCATAAGATCCAAAGCCAATACTAGTGGAAGTTCTGTAAGTTTGGTAGCATGTCTCCTAACCTAGCATTCCGTGGTCCTTGTGACCTATTGACGAGGTAATTGACTGACACTAATAGGTTTACCTAGAATATGGAATTTAGAAATCCATAATCCATTGGTTGACCAAGGTCTTATGAATAAGAAGATAGTAGGATGACTGTATAAGTAAGAACACCTGGTAAGGTTTTTATTCTCACAAAACTCGAACTACTTGTGCCTTCTTTCAAAATCTCGCATACTTGTATTTCGAATATCTTAACCAATGCTGCTATTACAGCCTAGTTTTGCAAGCCCACTCTGTTCTCGAGCTTGATTCAAGGCATATGTTTAGTGGGGACGCCTGCTAACATATTGTCTATTCAGAATCGATGTATTACGGTCTGATCAACCGTAGTGCACTCGGTTCGCTCTCTCTTTGATTATCCCACGTGGATTAAGATATCAAGGTATCTAGGATCTCATCCGCTACTGTATTGACAATTTCTCTTGAATTATACATTCGTCTTTGAATCACAAAATTGTATTCAGTAACGTCTCCCTTGAACTCATTATTATTTTTGTCTTTCACTGATTTGGAGAGATGAAAGCTCGTGATTGGTAGATAGAATACAGAGTAACCCCCATGGCTATGATAGTTGTATACACAAGTGTAGCAACCATCGGCCAGCCATGTGGTTGAGTTATTCGTTCTTCTCTCGACCCTCAAACTTCTATTGGGACCTTCTAGCTATCTGAATTTGAGAATGATTAGGGTTTTATCCTTAGTCAAGATGCCAAACTAGGAGGCTATCTCTTTTCAAGAAACCAAATGTCGTGAGCCTCTAATTATTTGCCTGAAGCTCGCTTTAACTAGAGCCCTTGTGACCATAGTCTAGCAGGCTTGACACAAATAGAAATTCATGACTCAGTTGTTAGAAATCGTTTCGTAGGATGTGCCTTAGAGTTGGTTACACCACCGATAACTCTCATATACTGTAGACGAGTAGGTCAGTCTATTATATCGACCACATGTCATCGTACACACTCGTTTTCCATTTTTTTAAGGAACGATCCTTGAGATTGACTCATATCTACCGTATTCCGTTACGTCGTGCCTTATTCTTTATTAACAAGAGTCGGGGTACAATATCTGGACTTGGGAATTCTTCTAACCTCATTATTCCTAAAACCCTGTCCTAGTTTCTAAGGTGGGTAGACCGAAAGCCTTCTAAAATTTTGGGATATACAAGGATTTTCGATTGATTACAATAATTTCCATAGGCTGATAATTAGTGCCCCATGGACTCCCACTTCCAATTAGATCATTTTCTGTCCCCGGCCGTGCCATTAATATTCGGAGTACGAGACCAGCTGTTACCTTCCAACAAATTTCACATACAAAATCTAGACGAGTCCACCTTCATCTAGACATATCATATCCCACTCAAACACGTCCCCTTGTACTCTATTTTTTTATGGTACAATTTTCAGGACGAAAGGACTAGCTATAACCCTTACCATAATACCCGTATACTTCCCGACTTATATTAGAGCCTAACTTCGACTCAACACCTTCGAACCAATATATGATGGTGATCTACTCGAAGCTCACTACGCGCATGCCACTAGTGTGCCACTCAATAAAGGCCTCTTGTGCTACTTAAACACAAAAGTCACTGAAGGCACATTTTTGGGGCTTTATGAACCTAGCTAACCAACCTGACAGGCAACTCGCTCAACCCCTTGGGTAGAAACATATTCTAGGTTATCCTAACCTAGTAGAAATAGTTTTATCTTGGGTTCTTGTCCAGACAATATAGGTTGAAAACCAAGGTGCATCCAACCAACGATTAATGTCCAATCAAGGAACCCATTAAGACCCAGTAAAACCTATCCGGACATACCACCATATTTGGACTATAAAACCTAACTGTTTGAAATAGGTTCCTATACCTATTATGTAGTCTCCACCTCTTAGAATGTGAGGTCATTAGTAACCCTTATTCTATCTACCTGGAAGTTGCGATACGACCTTGTATTGTATTTTATCGCTTGCTCGTATGTTTAAGTAACCACGAAAAAGATCACAATCTTGACTTCTTAAATTTTGTTCCCTTATGGAACCTTGTTCGAATTAACTTCGAGAACGGAACTTCTGTATTGCACGGATTGCAATCTTCTATAAGAAATGAAGGGTTCTTCGATTTAGCAAGTGACTAGACGAGAGAAGCCCACAATAGCAGATAAGTTATGGGTTTATAAACTCTCTTTCTGTCTACATCAATTGGGTACTCACTACCGCCCTGGAGACTTCATATTTGCTCTCGATTATTTGTCCTTATCTTCCTGTCCTTTCTATTATAGAGTGACGAATGGTCATGCTTATTAGAATTCACCAATATTTCGTAGCTACCTGTGTAAATCTGTTGCTTGTTAGATTTTGGGTTGTTTGATAGATAGGAGAGAATTATGGAGGTCAAAAGCAGTATAAATCTATTTGTAGCAATTTTAGCAAGTAATTGGAAGATTATAAAGTTTTAGCAACATAGCTTTGAGGGAGTAGTGTATCCAAAGGTGGGTAGAAGTCCTCGGAGTTTCGTAATTACAAAAAGGCTAGGAGGAGGATATAAACTGTTTTGAGAAATTAAAAATTCGAGGAGATTAAGTCAATGGTAGATTTCTTTTTGAATTTAAGGAATAGCTACGAATTAGAATTTCGAGGACGAAATTATTTTAAGGTAGGTAGATTTGTAACCCCTCTTTCCAGAATTTTGATAATATTTTATTTATTTATTTGGATTAAATGGTGACTTTTAGATTTTTTTATAAATAATTACTTAGTTAATTATTACGGTAGATGACTTTAGCCATGGCGGAGTTTTGGAGCACATGGTGACTAGAAATCGTGGCACGGACAGTGCAATGGCGTGCTTCGACTAGTGTATTAGCCCTGATAGGGAAGACCGATCCATAGTGATGTCCTAACTAGGAAAACCAGGCCAAGTTGTGACTTAACCCTTATCGACGATTTATTTAGTTATTACTTATATTATTGAGCTTAGGAAAAAAACCAGTTATACCATTTTAGCCGGACCGGGCCCGAACTGAGCCCAAGCCCATGTAGTCATGTGGCACGCCCAATGACATTCGTGTTGATGGAAATTGGTATGGGGTATTGTATTCCGTTTTAATGATTTAATAAATATTCCTAAGTATTTGTAATTAAAATATTATAAATATTATTATTAGTGATATTCGGTGACTTTTGTATAAAATAGGTCCTTGTACAATTTTGGAGTTATTAGACTGTACATGATGGTGTATACGTCATTGTTGGGTTATTAAATTCCGTTATTATTAGTATTATTATTATTATTATTATTATTATTATTATTATTTTATTACATTATTATTATATAATATTATTATTATTGGTTATATTATATTCGTCAAATAAACGTATAATATATATATATATATATATATATATATATATATATATATATATATATATATATATATATATATATATATATATATATATGCATATTTATGTAAAATGGGCCCGACACTAGGAATAAAAATATTAGGTTTTATTTAGATTTTATAGATATATTTATATAAGGTTGTATATGAGTAAATAGATAGATAAGTATATATATATATATATATATATATATATATATATATATATATATATATATATATATATATATATATATATATATATATATATATATATATATATATATATATAGCTATAAATATATGTGTAGATATATTAAAAAGAAAAAAAGAAAAAAGAAAATATATGTATATCAACACTGTGGAACAGTGGACCCAACAACCGCGTATAAACCCCACGAACCCGAAGTCTTTCCATAGCACAGAACCAATTTTCGCAGAGCACCCCTTAAAGCCGACCCCAAATATTCTCAAACCCGACCTAACCTTCCTTCCGTCCAGATATAAACAAAGGGAAAATCCTGGCAAACCCTAAGAAGTTAATCTCGAGAATAAACCCTGAGCCTCCCTGACATAACCAGCGGCCACCCCATGATCGCTCGCCGCCGGCGCGCCACCACACGCGGCCATAAACCGCAGCAACAGGGCCGCGCGCGCGCACAGGCGGGCTGAAATAAGCAGCAGATGCGCCAACTTCGCCGCAAGTTTTCTCCGCACACGGTCGACTAAACTTCGAGCCGTTTGTTCAGGTATGGACCCAACATATACCTCTTGACTCCCCTTCAAATAGGTTGAATTATTAAGTGATATATTGTCCGAGAAATCGATTAAAAGATTGACAAAAAACCTACTTAAAAATAGAATAATATTTGGTTCTAACACCCGATTTGGAAGACAAATTTCTGTCGATCTGTCGATAGTTTTGAGAAACCAAATTATGACAGCCCCAGCCAACCTATAGGGCTTCGAATCCCTTCTGGTAGAATCTGATTTCGTAGACTATACGTCGAGAAATCGGATTCCAAAGATTAGGAAAAACCTGTTTTAAAATATTAAAAATATTGAAATTTCCTCCGATACGATGTGCGTTTTGTCAATCTGGGCGACGTGACGGAATTCAAATTGGTCGCGTGTGCGCGACGAATTTGATGCGTATCCGTCGAAATTCACCGTATCGGCCTCTGTGCAAATTTCTCAATTACTTTGTGCACGTTCGTCAGATCGAGATGAAACTTGCGCCAACAGGTCCGTATCATTTTTCTGGTCCTGTGCCAAGGTTGGCCCGATTCTGAGACAGTTGATTTGGATCGCCGTTTTGCGGGCCCTACGGTCCGACTCAACGGGTGATTTTGTGCACGGGCCGCCGAATCCAATTTTGGACATACAGTTGGATTTGTATCGGAAATTTGGATCCGTAGACATGTAGTTTGACGACTTTAGAGACCATTGACTTTGATACGCTTTTCGGTACAAAGCGGGTCCAACGGCGGACACCGTTTTGACCCGAAATTATTGTTTTGCTCCTGTGTCCAGAATTAGACTTAAGGACAGACAATTCTAGCTATTTTGACTATTCTGAGAACATTGGTAATATTTATTTCAGCATCTAGAGACTGTTGTACGAGTTTTGACTATTATGGCACACCGAGCACATATCGAAAGTACTTCTAACAGTTAGGGAAAGTATTTTGTGTCTATTTGTTTTCTATTGGTTTCCGTATTTCCTGTTTATTTTCAAAAAAATATGTAATTGATGTCTAACCTCTGTTGTATAGTCATTTTCATTTATTGAAATTGCATTCAGTGAATTGTGCTCGTTCCATTCCTGACTGGAAACAATATTTTTTAGGCTAGCCGTGGATTCGCTTAGCTTGGGAGTGACGGGTATACTTGCAGACAAAAGCCTAGAGACTAGCTAGATAGCTGAGTTGTAGTCATTCCAATATTTGTACAAGTTTATATTTTTTGTAAATGTAAAACTTGTGAATATTGTAAGTTAAATTAGTTTGTGTATGAGCATTGTCTTATTTATTTTGATTATCATGGCAGTGACAGCTTTCTACTGTCGACTCTGCGACGTAGGCTGGCTTGGACACGTCTCGTATCCAAAAAAACGGGTACGGGTCGTGACAGATCCCTATAGATAATTCCTACAAATCACCCTAAACTCCTGATTTTATCCAATAGATGCATCCATCATGGTGTCCCCTAGCTGTAGGAGAAGTTTGGTGGAAATTCTTGTCGATTTGGTGTTCGTATCGGACATATTATTGTTTGTATGTATGTGTTTGATGAAATGCCACAAAGGGTTTTTATTTGATATATTCAAAATGTTTTTGAACATATTGCTTGATCTATATATTGTCTGTGATTTCGTGTTGCTCTGAAGTATTTTTTATGTCGTGTCTATGTCTGATTTGGGCATGAACACGCTCGCATGTGAGCCATGCGCATGCCCTGCTGCTCGGGCACGTTTAGTGCGTGTCCATGTCACTTGGACACGCAAGTATTGGCGTGTGCCTTGGGGCAAACACTGACATGCCAGCCCCTAAGTGGCTCCACATGTCGTGTCGTATCAGACACGATATTTCGCTTGCACTAGTTTTACACACGCGCGTGCACACGAGCAGACACGCTCTGATACTCATTTCGTACATAGACACAAGGACACTTGGACACCATTCAGGGTGTCAGACACCTAGATCTATACCCTACCTACCTGTAGATGTGAGCATGTGACACGAAGTTACGTGTGTCATGTCCTAGGCTAGCCGATACCTCAGCACGAGGCTGCCTGTGTGCAGTTCTGAGTTAAATGTTTAATCTGTATTTGGACACATCGTGTCCTACTTTAGGGATATGACACACACTGTGAAGCATACTATTATGTACACGAGTCACCTTCAACCCTTAATTTGATGTTTCATGCATTTTCAAATTCAAAACCTAGGTTTCTTGAGATGTTCTGATACACCATGTTCTATTCACACTTTCTGAGGCTAAATTAGGTTTAAATTTTTTAATTATTGTTTAAATAGATGATGTTAACATATGAGCATGTTTGGGAATTTGGTTTACATCTCTGGGACATTATGGTGTTCATTTTTTGATTGATTTTGGTTTTCGAGCATGTAAACCTATATGTGATACATTGATAGCTGTTAACCGAGTTTTTAAGACTCGATTTGAGATGCAATGTTAATGTAGATGATAACATGACTGATACATATTGATTCATATTTAGGTTGTATATTTATTTTTTATTCTTTACAATGGGGTTGATTTCGAAGGACTGATTTTCCCTATTACTCGAAAACTGAATAGGGATATAGCATGGGGTTTATACCTATATATATGTGTTATTGAATGAGATAACATGATAACCTTTTTCCTGAGATATATATATCACTGCTGTAAAAAAATCTGGGAACACACTCCATGTCACTCCCATCTATCATACACATACACAAATATATTTACTGCTAGACTAAAACCTGAGAATACACACAAACATATTATACTGTTTAACTAAAATCTGAGAATAGGTTGATATACATTGATATGTACGTGAAGATGGGTTGTTGTTCTCTAATATGTGAGTATAGGCTATGATAATGAAGATGATTCTGTGTTCTTTGTGTAGGTTTCAGTTGCATATATATATATTTGTTGATGATGTCTAATGCATTAGAGATACATGTATAATATACATTACTTATAGGGCTGTGCATGAACCTGAGATTGGTTTGGGCTGTTTTGTTCATGTGGTTGTTGTTGATTTATACCTTCACATGTTACCCCTACTCACCATATTGCTATGAACCTGAACCTGGACTATAAACCCCTATATATTTATGCATATATGCCCTTTATACATGAACCCCCTTTGCATGAACACATTAAACACCAGTGTACTTTAACCCTTCACCTTGCCACTTAGCCTACACACACTTGCTATGTAACGTGACACACACTCACCCCCTTGTATATGCATATATGATTTGTACTTTTCCTTGAATGCTAGGCATTAGCCTATATGAACGCCTATATATTGTATGTATGTAAATATATATGTATTTGTGTGTTGATAGCTTGGTTTTGACCTTGTCATTGTGTTTGAGTGCTAGCCTAGGCTTGGTTAGGCTTACTGAGACTTGATTGGACTAGGATTGACCTAGTTGATTAGTAAAATTGACTAGAGTTGACCAAGAGTTGACTTTAGTCTAGAATGATCTAGAATTCATATAGAATGCATTGTAAAGTTTAATATTACCATTCTGGACATGTTGTGACCTGTGTTGCTCTGTTTAGGACTCATCTAATCTGTCTAGATATATATATAGTCATTGGATACTCAGGATACCAGGCGAGTACATTCTCTGACCGTTTTATACTTGATATAATTTACATTTATGCTCTAGATTACTTTACTTGATACTGTCACGTTGTTAACACAGATTGGTACTATATGGATCCCTTCATGAGATGTTATCCCCGTCATGTGTGTTTCACTTTCATCATGTACTCCGGTGCTTTCACCATTCATGTACACTCTTGTGATTCATGTACTCTCATGTTCATAGAGCCCCTTATGTATACATTCATGTGCACCCATTTATCGGCCTTCATGTGCAATAACATAACTTGTCTGGATCCTTGTGTATTGATTGGGGTACGGAGGAGTATAAATGGTCATGTGAATAATTCCAAAGTAGTGTAATCATGTACAAACTTTTAGCTGTAATAATTGCAAATTCAAGCTGTTCACATGTCTATCTTGTACTCTACATCACTAGCCACTGTTAGCTCTTTACTTATAGTAGATATTTCTTTACAGTAATCTCTTTTACTTTATATATTCTCCAGCGTTTCATGTATCTTACTCTATAGCATATTTACATATCCTGTTATATTATGAACTGCGTGAGATGTATTGTGCTCATTCCTGTCCTGACTGGACCTGTTAAAATATTACAGATGATATTAAGGATTTCTGTTCTACATAGTATAAAGCAGGCCTAGATGACACCTGTGAGCTGGACTCCCAGGAGGACCCAGCCCTTGCAGAGGACATTACCCCAGTAATCTAGGCTAGTTAGCTAGACCAGTTATCTTACTTATTTTCTTGTCTTATTTTGGATACATTTTTTACTTATTTGGTGATTTTGTTATTCTGGATGTTGTGGAGATACTATCTTAAACTCCTAGACTTCTTCTCTTATTATATTTCATTTGGCAATTTTCATATCTATCTATTTTATCTTACTTTCTACCTTAGCTGTGATTGAGATGTACATTTCGATATTGTCCTCCATCGTATAGATTATATAGGTACCTTGTAATTGTTAGATGTATTGACCTAGGATAGTGTTCTGCCATCGATACTGCGGCGTAGGCTGGACGTACCTACTTCTTGTGCCCCTATACTGGGTGTGGGTCGTGACAACTTCGCATTGGTTGCCATGCTGACCGAGGAATGGCATGGCCTGCTGCTGTGGTTGCTCTCTCCGGCCAGCTGGGGAGATAGGGGAGTCCTGTGCTGGTCTTCATCCCCGATTCGGGCCAATAGCAGCTTCGGTCGGTGGCTTCCTTTTGACCAGGAAGTGATTGGCTCTACCACTGCCTCGCCCGTGCTATCAAGAGCTTGTAACACAATTTCAGCTCTTTTTTCTGGCTTCTGTGTATGTAACTACGAAAAGTCTGTAATAGGTCTTTGTAGCCACATATTTTTATATGTAGAAGCTTTCTTGTTCCCTTTGCTTTTGTCTTCAGAATAAAGAGGGATTCTTTATAATGGATTTGCCTGACCAGAAGTAATATGGATGTGATAGGCTTGATCTTTGCCGGGGTATAGACTCCAGAGGTAATATGGACGTGAACTGTTTTCTCGACCACCGGAATAATCATAGACCTGATGCGAGAAAAACGACTACTCAGAGGTAATGTGGACATGGTAGTCGCATCTTCCAGGAGTATAGGAGAAATCCAGAGATAATGTGGATGTCTACTTGAGAGAATATATAGGAGGGAGAGCGAGAGATCCCCTTAATAGAACTCATGGGCACCCTTTTTAGGGGATATAGGTGCCTATGTTGGTTCTGTCTTCAGACGTAATACTTCTTTAGGAACTTGCCATTGATGGACATCATTAGCAAGTCCCCATTAGGCTTAGCTAGCCGATAAACACCGTTGGAGTATACCGTTTCTATGACGAACGGTCCTTCCCACTTGGGCTCGAACTTCCCAACCGTCTTATGGGTCATCACCATCGATCTTCGTACTTACAAGACGATGTCGTCCACCTGGTAGGATCTTTTGCGGACCTTTTTCTTGAAGACCCCAGAGATTCAAGCTTGGTAAAGCTCAAGCCTTTGCTGCACGAGCAAGTACTTTTCATCCACGCTTCTAACTCTTGCAACCGCCTGTGCTGATTATCTTCGACAGATTTCTGATTAGTGATCATGTTAGCAGTCAATATTTTCTTAAAGACTTGACCCATGCTGGTATTAGAGTCCCAAGTTGAGGAGGCAGAAGATTGTTAGTGCCTCATGACTTCTTCTTCTGAATCTTCTGAGGTGGTCGTAGGTGTAACATACCCTAGCCCTCGACGAGTATGTTTGTAGTAGCTTTCAGCTTTTCCCTTTGGAGTGCGAATTCGTAAGGGAAGACGCCGACCTTTGCCATAATTGAGCCCTTTGTTGCTATTCAGGTTGTAACCCATCTTCTGGATAAACTTTTTGGCCTGCGCCATATAGCAGTAGAACTGCATTTTGCCGCTGTCGAGGTCTGGTCTTCAGGAGTTATTCACTGCGGATGCTCCAATCGATCAAATATGATAGGTTCCTCTTCTTTTTTCCTGGCTAGAACTACAAAGTAGGCGCCCCGAAAAGAGACAAATTGGCTCACATGGTTGGCAGTTGTCACTTGTCACTTGCGTCAACAGTTTACACAGAAAATTATCTAAGAAATATTTGGTGTTCCAGCATGCGCCAGAGTAGATCGATGACAACTTTATGTTAATAAAGTTGGATATCTATCCCAAGGGATTACATCATCAAAAGAGTGGGCCTCTGTGTTGGCGCAGACATAATCTTCTAGCTTTTCGTCAGTGAGGGCTAGAGCTGCCGTCGGAGGAGAAGGAGGACACCTCCTTTTCAGCTTGACCATTAAGGAAATGGTGGTCGGATGCTCCTGCGCCTTCATGGTCGGCCTTGGGGACCTCCGGGGTAACCTCATTCTTTTAGGCTCCTGACAATCTTCCATCGTCATTGGAGGCGAAGGTGGAGATTTGCCCCGAAGCTTAACAACAAGAGGCGTTGACACCTTGGGAGGCCTCCCTTTCAGTCAAACCTATAAAGGCTCTTCGGCCACTGCTGCGCTTTCTGAAGCTGTCTCTACCTCGCCGTCAGCATCATTGATGTCGTTATCCCAGGGGACTGACTTGTACAGATCATCATTCGTACAGTATGCTTCAAGTCCTCGAAACGGGTTGATATCAGCGAACTCTGTTTTGATAGTCCCGTCGCTGGCCACATATTTTATACATTGATGTAGGGTAGAAGGGACAATCTTGTACTCATAGATCCATGGTCGCCCCAGTAGCATGTTGTAATTTGTCTGCATCAATGACGTAGCAAGTCACTTCAGTATGAAAGTCGCCGATCTGACATTTCATGCAAATTTTGCCCAAGGGCTCGCTCTTTCCCGCGTTGAAGCCACTGATTGTTGTGTTCGAGGCTGTCAACCGATGCATCAGAATCCTTAAAGTTTGGAGCAGGATTCTTGGGATAATGCTCAAAGAGGAACCTGGGTCAATGTGCATGCGATCGACCTTAATGGCACCGACATACCCCGTATAGTATAGGGGGCGATTGTGCCAGTTATTCTTTAGCAGTATGTCTTACTGGATGAAAGTGGTACTGGGAATCACTTCGACCACGCTATGGCAATGTGGGTAAGCTGATCCACTTTCGGTGGCTGAACCTGGTTGAGGAAGGACTCGGCGTTCTGTAAAGCCTCACTGCGCGCATGTCACCTTAGAGGGATGGAGGATCTTAAAAAGTGATAATCTAGTCGGAGTATTAGCTAGCTGTGCTAGAATATCGAAGTTGTAGGCTTGATAGGTCTGATTGTTGGATCCTTTCTGAGAGTTTTGTCGAAACGAACCTCCTTCTATTTTTGCTTGTCCACGGTACGGACCCGGGATGGACCCACCTCTGGTGCCTCAAGGATCTGAGGTGGACCTGTTCCTGATATATCTGGGACATAGGGAGTATTTGGTGGAGACTCCTACTGGTCTAGAGACTGGCTCTTCTCTTGCCTTTGCGTCGAGCGGGTGGTCACCAAAGCATTATCGGTCGACATCGAGACCATACGGTAAGCCTTGGTTTTCTTCTCTTCGTTAGAAAGGGTCATAGATGTCATCATGTCGGAACCAAGTCAGGATGTATCCACATAACTTCGCCTTGAGGCGTGGAGAATGGGACGAGCCCTTGAGTATTGTCCCGTGCTATCGAAAGGTTGACTACCTCCATCGTCGCCTTTGGAATAGGGATGATGCCATCTTGTACCTCTGTGGCTAGAAAACCCCTGAACTGGAGAGTACCTATGATGGTCGTGGCGGTCTTCTCCTCGTAATCCAACGATATGATGTTGTCGTTGATGAGGTACTGAATTTGCCCATTAAACACATAGCAGTCCTGTCTTGAGTGATGGACGAACTGCTGATATTGGCAGTACTTGGGATAGTCAACCTTTTCTACTTCATCAGGATGCTTGAGTGCCGGGATGAACAGTTTTCCACTCTTCGTAAGCATCTCAAAGAGATCTAGCGTATCCTCGTCATTGAAGGAGTAAGTCTCCTTCAACCTCCGTGCTTCCGCAGACTTAGGGTTCACAGCTGCTGCCCTTTGGAGATGTTGACGGTCATGGCTTGTTTACCTTTTTCGTCTTTAGGGTTGTTGTTGGACGAGTGTCTTGTCTTCGAGCGCAGAAAAGTATAGCCCCAGGAGCTGCATTTCCTGGGCATAAATTTGTGTGGCATCCCCCTCTGTAATGAAAGCCGTCCACTCCGTGCAGGGAGCAAGGTGCCACAATTTTATAGCGGACAACATGTTCTTGCGGCAGGAGTCCAGAAGTGTGGGCTCGGGCATACTAGATGGTAATATGAGGGCCGTCTGGCAGAAATGCTCGATGTATAAGCAAACATGCTTTTTCTTCCTCTGGACAATTTCTATGAGGGTTGACATGGTCATATCCATGCCTCCTTCGTAGAATCGGTCCACGAACCGAGTCTTCAGGTCTTCAAATGACAAGATAAAGTCGTCCGAAGGACTGCAAAACCACTCGTAGGCTGCCCCCTATAGGGCTCCTATGAATATGTTGGACAGGAGGGCATCATCCTTTGGCAGGTGTCCCGTTACTGAGCCAAATTACCTCAAGTATGATTGGGGAGACCCCTTTCCTTCATAAGGTGTAAGCGTCTTGCGGATTGTATTTAGGAGGATAGACAATGTTGTCCCACTCGACAGGATATGGCTGCCGGATCCCCATCTTCTGGAGTGTTGCTTGCTTCTTCTTGGCATCATGACGAGCATACAGCTCCTTGATGGCCTGCTGTATTTCGGCTGGCATTACAGAACCTATAGCCGATGGAGTAGACGAGGATAGTCCTGCCTGATTGGCAGTAGGCAACCTGCTGGATTCGTTATTGGTTGGAAGATCACGCGCAGGTGTAGAGGCAGTGGGGGCCATGCTACTCTTGAGGTCGATTATGACCGAGAATAGGGTCTTCATGGTGTCTATCAGTGTATCTAACTTCGTCTCGAGGACTTTGATACGTCTGAGAGCTTCGTTGTTGTCTTCCTCATTTCTATCGGCCATGAACACAGACCGAGTGTGAGGGTGACTCGAGGGAGCTATGGATCCTTCACTTTCTGGCTCAGACGCTCGAGTCTCGCTGTCCTGAGGATATACCGTAAGATTGTAATCTTCTTCGGACTCAGTATGGTTGCTACCCCGGTCTGGTGACTAGCTGCCCTAATGGAAACATCCGTGTCGTATTATGCCTCGTCAGATTGGAACACAGGATTGTCGTGCATGGTAGGAGGCTGGCTACCCCCAGTTTTTGACAAAGCACCTAATGCAGATCTGGAATGAGTACCTTGGAAAACACCTGCATTGGGTACTTTAGCTTTACTGTTCTCTGACCTCCTCTTCGATTTAGCAACTGATATGGAAGGATTGTGGGAGGGCTTCTTGAAAGCTCTGGAACCCTAAATCGCATAGCATGTGACGATATAGGACTCGTCTTCTCTATGGCTCACCGACTCCTTGCTAAGACATTGGCATGGGGTCGACGTGGAGTAGATTCTTTGGAAGACAGAATGCCTGCTCGGCGATGGCGCAGTCATTTTCTGACAACGGTAGTTAATGGTAATCTGGGTACAATAGTGCCTTGATTTAGGCACGTCTTGTCATAACACTCCCATAATATATGCAGGGAAGCTGCATGTAAGCACGGTCAAAACGGGCCTGACGAGGAAGCCTCATGTCGCTCTTGCGGGAACGTTGCTCGCGTGGCTCCCTCTCCGTAGGACGTAACCCCGGCTTGGCTTACGCACAGGAGTACCCCAGTGGAAGGGAGATTCGACTGGTTGAGGCATCGGAGCGCGAGAGCCAGTCTTGTATAGCTTTCCGTTGGCTGTACATGTTACTGTCAACACGGACCTCTAGTTTGTCGCTGGTGTCATAAGCTTGTTGTACGAAGCACAAGCCACCTGGGATCTCTTCCTACTACCCCCAGCGGGCAAATAGTATTCAGAGTCTGTCGAAGGTTTACCTGAAGGAAAAGCGATTATGTCGAAGACAGATCTCCATACCGGCAATACTTCCGTCGTGAGGGGTTGGACCGGTGTACGCTTCCTTTTGCATCGTTCCTTCGTCAGATCAACCATGGAACCACCATCTTCCTCGCCATGCTTTTTTGGGACGGGAATCGGGCAAGGGGATAAGGCTGTAGCAGCCAGGAGCTTCTCTTTGGCCTTGATGTTGAGGGGGTCCTGAGACGCAATTCTTGCCATCGTGTTGCTGGCTGTAGCCGCCTTAGGCCTCCAGACACGTCGAGTCTTCTTCGGTTGTACGAACCGCTTCAAAGTCTTTGACTTTTCATCAGAGAGGAGATCTTCAAAAGCCTACTGGTCGAAGCGTACGACCAGCATGTCTTGAGAAGCTTCCAGCAAGTTGTCATCAGATTGCGTCACTGCCTTCTTGTAACTCCACTTTCCTATTTTTGGAAAATTAAAAATTTTCTAATAGTAAAAATTTTAGCTTTAAATAATAAATATTTTTGATTTTGGAGGGAAATGAGTTAGACATGATTTATTTTTAAATTTTGAAAGTTTGTTGTAACAAACTTGGGGCCCACTCATTCTTCTCATTCTAACTAATTTTATTCTTTTATAACTGCTTTCTTTACTATCTGCAATTAGGAAAAAGGGGAGGGCTATATTGTTAAATTACCATTGAGTGGGGGGGACTTAAGTCTATATTTGCTTCTCTTTACTTAAATTGATTCGGCTGGAGAGAGAGACTCACTCACTGAGCTCTTCTCCATTCACTCTGGCCAATTCTTCTTGGCCCCAAATTTCAGAGGAGAAGTAGCCTAGGCGGAGCTCCGACAGCGACGGAGTCAGCAACCTCAGTGGCTGATCTAGCGGCCAGATCCAAAGAAGCACCATCTCACGACGCCAATCAACGGTCAGGGCACGTCAATTCTCAACGAATTCGGCGAACATCTCGACGAGCCTTCCCAGTGTCGACAACAGCTTTTCTAAACGCGTTCGTCCTCCGAGCGATCCTCTTTCCGCGATCTCCTCCGGGTTGACGCAGTGACGTCGTGGTGAGTATTTGACCTAATGGATTGAAATCTCGATTTTGAATTTTATAATTTCAACTGTAATTGATTCCTTCTTAGAACCCATTGTGTGTTAGATCGACGGATCGTTGCTTCATTGAGATCAATCTGGAAATTGAATCAAGATCTTCTCGTAAGTAAAAATTTGCTTTCTGATGATTCCTAAATAACCAGAGAGTTATGTTAACCTCCTCCTTCATTTTTCATGACATTTGTGTTTGTAAAAAATGCGTGATCAGATTTGAGACTTATTTTTGGATCGAGGGGATTGTATCCAATTTTTTTCTGAATCTGTAATTCTTCTTCAGGACACGAACCTATACCAGGTATTACTCTGTTTCTTCTTGACAAGTGATGATTTTGGAATTTCTAGTTACAGTTTACAGCCGAGCCTGATGATTGGAAGTTAAGAGCAGTATTGAATTATAGAGGATACGTAATTCTTCTAAAAGATTGAATGCTGTCCTGATTTTTTGATCTGAATTAGAATAGTTTTATGAACCTGATTGTTAAATCCAATACTCTGGATTGATATCGAGAGCATCTATATATTTGATCAATGGTTCAACATAGCTTAAACTTCAAATCTGAACCAAGGGATGGGGATATGTGATTCTGATTCTTGATTTAGTTTGGGCCTGTGTGAGTGTTTCACTTAAGGGTTTTCCTTGCCTATAATTCCTGTTTTACCTGTGCTCTATTTTCAATCTTCAATTTTGGATTAGTTAATTAGGAGAGAGATAGGGTGTATGTTGGTAATATTGATGAATACTAGGTTGGATTATTACCTCTGTGTAGATTCAGAATCAGGTGTTATCAGTGACTACTTTAGTGATCAGTTTAAGCTTTTAAACAGGAATCATTATAACTATAGACTATAATGTAGGAAAGTTAATATTTTATTTTTTTTACTTTCATATGTAAATTCTTGGGTTGCTTAAGTTGCATTATGATGTAACTACAACTTGGTATTTGGGTCTGGGCTGTATGATCACTTTGCAGGTTCAGTGTGTAGTTAGACTGTGCTTCACACAAATTGCAGTCATATTATACCAATAGATGAAGTCCAGTTCAGTTTTCAATTGCAATGTGAGCATTAATGAACCTGGGCAATATCTAGGTGTATTTTGGCTTCGAGAGCATGATATGGACTGGTTAGAGTTTAGATCAGATTGAATGTGAAATGGTAACTGATACCAATAGGTAGTGGAATGCCAATTATCTGTTAAATACATTGGGTTATGTTATTTAATCCTTGGGATGGTACAGTACATGCTATAGGTGATGTAGACAGAGATGAAGATTAGGAAGGGGAGGGAAACTGACCCTGGTAGCAGGGGATTGGTTTAGTTGCTGAAGTGAAATTCCTATATCAGTATTTGTCAATTGAACCTGATATTTCATACCATTGTTTGGCAATTTGATGAACCTAAAAATCTATATCAAATCCCCATTCAATTTCCAGATTTATGATCAGTCCCTAATTAAAACTTCTTTATAAACCTGTCATTAAATTTCTAAAACTGTTATGACAGTTAGTATTGACCTATTGTAGTTGGTTTAAACTGTAGATTTGACTACTGTAGAGTATTTTAGCTTGTCTAACAGTGACCAATTATGTTTCCTTTTGAGAGTTTGTATTAGTTTTCAGGATTGACTCAAAGCAGACAGCGACTAAGCATGATAAACTAGTACAACCCTATGACTAAATCCATGTATCCTTAAACCTGTTTTATCTTGCCTGCTATTATAAGTTTAGATTTTACATCTGAAGAGTAATGAGTTGTTTTCCCTTGGGCTATAAGACTGTTATATGGATTAGCCTGGACTGTATATTATAGTGCCTATTGGTTATCCAGTTTTGATTAAACCTGTCTAGGTAGCTTATGAGCTGAGCATGGTTATAAGTATCTGTTACTTGGATATTTTGTTAGAGTAGTATTAAGATATGAATGTTTTTATAAGCAAACATGTTTAAGGAGCGTAACCCCTAAAACTAGGACTTGGTATAGATTTTAACCAAATTATATCAATTAACAGGAGGACATCCAGCTTCCTTTATTACCCGTACTTTCCCGGAGCAAGGCAAGTACTTTTCTACGGTCTTGTGCATTTACATATCTTGTACTATCCTTGTGACACGTCATGACACGATATCCTGTACTCCTGTACTATCTTGTTCTTGTACTTACTTGTATCGGGTAGGGAAATACACTAGCCATGTGATCAAACCCCAGTTACTATATTCATGTAGATAGCTTAGGCCTCGCATCGTGCACACAGGCCCTAAGCCATACCATATTCATGTACTCCTGTACATGCTCTTGTACTCACCCCAGCCGGTCACATGGACTAGTTGTATTTCAAACATGATGCACTTGTCATGTCTTGTACTTCAGGTTCATAGTTACATTTTTGTACTTTACATTCCTGTACTACTTTTCTGTACTTTCCTGTTCATTCCTGTATTTCATTTTTATGTACCCCTGTACTTATTTACATATCATAATGTTCTTGTTCATTACCTAGAACTTTACTTTGCTCCGCTCCTGATGTCATGACCCGCACCCACCGTGAGGGTACGAGTACGTAACAGCGCCCAGCCTACGCCGGAGTGTCGACGGTAGAACGCTGTTCTAGGTCAAGAACTATAACTAACTAACATGAAATACTCTCCATATGGAGCCCAACACAGAGGTACAGCTCAATCACAATCTAAGGCAGAATGTAGCACGATAAGATATATAAGAAAAATCCTCAACTGAGGTACAACAAAAATGGATAACAATCTCAACATCTCTACAATATACAACTCTGAAACAAAGACAACAGCTAAACATGAAAAGAAGAACAGAGTAAGCTAACTACACTATGCAAGGGTGCCATCCTCAGCAGCTGCCTGAACCTCCCCAGGGGTCCAGGTCGCGAGTGTCATCTAAGAAAGCTCCAAAGTAAGGGGTGCAGGGTTCCTCATCATCCTCTGTAAAATTTTCAACAGGTCCAGTCAGGACGGGAGCGAGCACAATACATCTCACGCAGAACATAACAGGTTAGAAAATATAAACATGCAAGAGAGTATGATATATGAAACTGAAAGAAGATACATGATGTAAACAGAAAGAGAACTGTAATAGAAATATCTACTATAAGTAGAGAGCAATCAGTGACTATTGATTTAGAGTACAAAGTCGACATGTGAACGGCTTGATTTGCACGTGGCTATACTAAAGAGGTGTACATGGCTATTCGACTTTGGAATTGTTCGTATGACTATTTATACTCCCCCAAGCCCCAATCAATACACAAGGATCCAGACAGGTTATGTTACGCACATGATTTTCACATAAAGCCCATAGATGGGTATACATGAAGTATTCACGAGCCTCAGAGAACTGAGTGCACATGAATTCCACACGAAGGCCCACGAAGGGTGCACATGAAGTATAGGTTATACATGAGATTCATGGAAAACACGACCGGTCATGATAGCACATGAGAGTACACAAGCAAGCACGAACGAGCATGAAGCACATGATAAACATGGATAACATGAGAGCGAGGAATACACGATGTACATGAAACACATGACACAATGTATCTGATGCTCCCGAGGGGGATAACATCTCAAGCAAGGATCTATAGTACCAATCCGTGATAATGTCGTGACAGCATCAAATAAGGTAAACTAGAGCAGGAATATAATTCTAAGCAAGTTATGAAATGATCAGAGAATGTACTCGCCTGGTATCTGAATAGCTGTGAAAATATACTGTCCGAGATGAGGTACCTGGCTCCTAGTTAGAGCAACACAAGTCACAACAAGTTTAAAATGATATAATGAAATCCTACTATGCATTCTACATGATTCTAGGTCAATCTAGACCAAAGTCAACTCTCGGTCAACTCTGGTCAACCCTAGAAGTCAAACTAGTCTATACTAGTCTAGCAAGTCTATTCTAGGCTAATCAAGCTATGCAAGCCCAACCTAGGCTCACTAGTCAAACAGACACACACGGGCCATAGGCTATATCATGCCTATTAGCCAACCCATAATACAAGACAACATGACATTACCTGTATCTATAATACTACACATAAATATATTTACCTAATCTAATACATAACACATGTATATATATACACAACCATAATATATATACACATTACATGATACTAGGATATATTCTAATATAACCTATACACCCATATATAAACACATATAGGTTCTCCTATATAAACTCACACCCATACTCAAATACAAGGCTCACAAACACACACACTAAGCTTACACACACATTATACAATGGGACACAATATATATAGGCTATGGGTCCATATATATATATATACATATATAACACCTATAATACAAATATATGTAGGCTGATTTTGGGGTAGGTTTTTAGGACTGAATTGAGGTTGTTAAATGCTGTCAATGGGCTGTCCATGTGGATTGGTTTAGGGACTGAAATCTAGGCTAATACAAAGGGCTGGTATGGGTTGGTTTGTGGCTGAAATGGGCCTGCTACAAGGGGCTGAATAAGTTGGGTATAGGACAGGTAAGGACTGAGTTTGTGGGGCTGTGTATGGACTGATTTGTAGGCATATTAAGGGCTGGTATGGGACTGCACCATGGGTGAAACATGAGACTGGTTATATGCTGTTTTGTGGACTGTTTGGGAGCTGCAAATGGCTGTCAATGAGCTGCTGTTTAGGACAGTCAAGGCTGGGTTTATAGGCTGGAAGGTATGTTGGTAGGGGACTTGTTAGGACAGGTATTTGACACTGATATAGGGGCAGCAAGAGAGGCTAACAAGGGGACTGATTTTGGGATAGTGATATAGGCTAAGGGGACTGTGAAACAGTGAGGAAAGTGTGTAGTGGCATAAGGAAAACTGTGTTGTGTGTATAGGGGATAGGCTAAGGTTGTCTCAGGTTCATTTATATACCATAACCAATAGCAAATCAAGCATATTTATATAGATATATATACACATATGTAATATGTAAATATATATATATATATAGATAAAGATATAAATGAGAGTGTGTGATTGCTTGTGGGTGAGTGAGAGAATGTGACAGAAAAAACAAGTTAGGGAGTGTGTGATGATGATTCAGTTTTGTGTGTCATGATACACATGTGTGGGTATGTGTTGGAGTGTTGTGAGGGAAAACATAGGCTAGCAGGTACTGTGAGTGTAAGGAAGTAACATTGACAGTTTACTTATGTTTCAAAACAGTTAACTAGATAACCCAAACCCTGTTGATAGTCCCTTGAATCAATTCATGGTGAATGGGAAGAACTCAGTTATTAAGGAATGAAGATCAATGATATAGGAAAAAAATCTGGGATTACATGACAAGTTATTGAGAATCAAAACAGTGGCTAACCAAACAGGAAAAGGAAGGAAAAAAATAGTATGACAGGGACTAAGGGGGTAGCCTGTGTGATAATTATGTAGAGTGTGCAAGATGAGGGAAAAATCTAGAAACTCAGTAATGTGTGTGTTTGTGATTAGGATGTATGGTGTGTGGCAAAATAACATGTGTGTGATAGTGTTGAGTAAACCCATGTGTGAGATGATGTGTGTGAGAGTGTTTGATGTGGGGGGAAAGAAAAACTGGAACTGCATACCAGCTCAGTTTTCTGAGCAAGGACAGGAAAACCCCAATCCATATGCCAAAAACTAAATCAATGATTCCCCTTTTCCCCACACCAACACAACTACCCATTCACCTATCAATACACATGTAGGTGAACTAATTACTACAATTAACAACATCTAATCAGTTAATAAAACAAAGTAAAATCAGGAAAAATCAAGTTTCAGTTTTCTAATGTTAGCCTATGGTATCAAATATGAAACTTCATTGAATCCAATGCATTAACCCCATCAGAAGTAACCTATCAATCCCCTGTCAGCTAACAATATGTATGTAACTAATTTCTAACATTTAACAGCATTTAATTAGCTAAAATGATCACCCAAAATCGATTTGAAAACTGGAAAATAACAGTGAAGAACACTGTTTCAGAAAAATGGAAAAAATTGAGGATTGAACAATGAAATTGAGTTAAAACAGTAATACAGTGGTTGGTAAAAAGAGAACACATGGTGTACGTGTCATGTGGTGTGTTTGTGTCCACCCAAGTGGACACAAACGTGTCCAATCACATAGAACATGAAAACAGTGCACAATTAGGCCAATCGTCGTGCACGTGTTCACTGAGGTCGTGGACACGACACACGACTCCTTATGACGCGTGGTTTTGCACACGTGTAGCCCACGTGTAGGGCTACACAGCGGACCCACCACGATGTGTCCACGACGTGTCCAGAGTGGACACGAATGCGTGTTTGTGCGCGTGTCTGTGCGTGTAAACAGCTGCCTGCGCGCGACAGGGCGCGGCCAGTGCGGCCCCGATTTCTTAGTGCACAGCCCACGAGAAGCTCCCAAACTTTGGGAGCTTGGTGGCAGACATTGCCCCAAGTTTCCCCCAAAATTTGAGGACACGACGTGTCCTGTGTCCAGAGAAATGGACCCCGATATGCAAGGGATTACTGTAGCCCCGCGTGCGCGTGTCGAAACGAAACGACACAAACACGAAATCATCTCAGAGTTACAGAAATGGATAAGCGACATCAAAAACTAAATTTCTATTCAATTACAATTCGAAATTAACACAAAAAGTTCCATTGAGGTATTATCACAAATACAATGAACAGGACACTGATACGTGTCATGTTAGGACACGAAACGACAAAAAAATCTGGGGATTCCTATTCCTATAGTTAGGTTAGGTCTAGGGCTCCCTATACATGCAATTAAATCAGAATTCCATGGTGAAAGTAGAGAGTTACCTCTATGTATCACAAGCCCTCAAAAGCTCTTCAAAGAGGGAATTCCACAAGCCGCCAAATCAATCAAATCAAATGCAAATCTGAGATTGGACTCCACCAACAGTAAGAGAACAATGATTAGGTCCTAATGGAAGAAATTTCATTCAAAAAGGAGTCCTATTGATTAAACTAGGAAAGAATAAAAAAAGGCTTACCTATTTTCTTAAGAAAATGAAGAACTATTAAAGAAAGAGGCTCAATCCCCAAGGAGGCATTATATAGGCAAGGGGGGTCTCTTGGCTGGTCATAAAGTTAGGGTTAGGGTTTTTAGGTTTCATCCTATGGCTAGGATTGAATCAAGGGGGAATAGATGGCCTAGAACAAAAGGTTCTATCTTAGTCCTTTGCAATCACTTAACCATGACTAAACTTGACTTAACCCCTTGACCAACTCATCTAATTCTCAAAGTGGCTCACTATGTTAGTCATGACTCATCTAGGTTAGGTCCAATCTAGGTTAGGCTAACCATAAACACAAGGCTATAATTAAATAATATCAAATCACACCATTCCAAATAATATATACATTAAATTCTAAATAATTATAATAAATTCAATAATACAAGATGAGGAAAATACCCTCAAGCTAAATGTACTAACAAAAATCTCTACCCACATGGTTAGGCTCTAGGGCAGACAGTCACTACGGCTTACTAGCAAAACACATAAAATCACAAGTCATGACTCAACCAGTTTTTAAATTGTTTAAAAATTATTAAAAATTACCAAAAATCATATTATTAAACTAATTACCATAATTAAATGTTTTAAATACAAAATTTTAAAATTACCCTTATTTCAGAAACTGGGTGTTACACCTGACTAGGATATATTGCTGGTGTACTTGCAGAGTATTGTTCTACTTTATGAGCCAGAGCCTGGGATATTAGCTGAGCAGGATGAGACTTAGCTTGAGGCTTCAGGTTTAAACTGATTTTCTTTACTTCTAGATGTTGTTCTTAGAATTCACTGTGTAGTTCATTCTTGTTGTCTCTAGTATATTTATTATATATAGATTTGTGGATTATGGTGATCTTTGATTCTGGGATACGTTTATAGATGCTGTGATTTCATACTTGTTCATGATTATCTAGATAGATTTCCCTAGATTGGTACAGCTTACTACGTTGAGTCTTCCAATGTAGGCTGGGCATGTCCGACTCGTGTCCGATTATTTGGGAGCGGGTCGTGACATATTTTTAGTGGTGCCCATACAGGTCTATCCTAATGCTACCTAGGTATTATAGTACTATTGGGGGACTTGATTACACTAGGGAATTTGATCACAGCATAAGATAATCGAAAAATAATGGTATATCAGGTATATTGATATCTATAAACACTTGTTTTAGGTTTAGGACATTTTAACAGTTTTCTGTTTTTCAGACGATTTAGACACGCAAATATCAGAACATTCGATCCATCTACACTTGAGGATTTCGAGCTTCCACTACCTTCTATCATTCTACTATCCCCATGGGTAGTACGCAGTTGACGGAGACGTTTTAATAGTTCCTTGACACCAGTAGGTCGTCCTTTTCCAATCCAGACTTGCAAATGCATTTCCCGAGTTAGAGAGGACTTCTGACTTCCAAAATCTCAGACCTTGGACTTCTCTGACACCGAGCACATATCTTGCACCAAGGAGTAGATCGAGAACGTGGAGCCTCCACTGAAGATCAATATCCAAGTCTTTGAGGATCCGACTCCTCTGAAGATTGAAGCCACCAACCGGGAGATCCAGCTCGTAACACATACAACAAGATGGGAAGCTGAAGCCCAGGAGAGACATGAAGACTTATGACGAAGACAACAACTACTATGGATCTGCAAAGCATCGTCACACTCAGACCACGCTTCTTCAGTCCAACAGGAGATTCAGATTCAGCCGGCTATTATTTGTATTTTCTGTCGCAGCTCAGGACACCACTACGAAGAGTGTCGCAAAAGTCGGAGGCTATATTTATTCTGCTGATCGTCTGCCCACCAAGTCAAGGACTGCTAGAGACCATTGATCACACTGCCCAAGGACAAGCACGAGGAGCAACAGTATCACAGAAGAAGGACCCGCCTCTCCAGATTCAGCAATCACATGGAGCATTACCGCAGGGACCAGTCTACGTCAGGAAAGTTGAGGAAGGTTAGAGAGATTTCTGTCCCGAAGAAATACTAAAGATAGACAGAAGACATAAGATTTCTTTTGTATGGTTGGAAAAGCCATGTATCTTGATTAGCAATCCAGTTTTTCCTTAAAATTCTTTTAGCATCTAGACCATTTCTTGGAACTTCTTGTTTTCTATTTTGGAACCTTGGTGGATATTCAAAACTTATTTTGAGATATTGTTTCCTATTCGTTGATTGATACTCCTCCATCTATTCTTCGTAACCCTGCTTTCTTTTCGAGATTCTACTCGAGAATTTTGTTTCCTATTCAGAACTAGTTACAATTTATAAATTTTGTTTTCTCCTCGAGGTTCAGTTTTCTATTCGGGACTTGTTGGAATTTTATTTTATTCAATATTTGCTTCTATTCACCATTCAAGACATCCTTTGAAAATTTCTTTTCAAATCTGAGGACTTGACATGTTCCCTATATGAGATTTCTTTTCCTATTCATGGCTTGTTTTCTATTTGAGAAATTGTTCTGATCACCACTTTGTTTCAATCTTGTCCCCTATTTGATGTATCACTTGTTTTATGGATACTTGTTTCCTATTCACCCAGTGATTCTCTTTTTCTATTTCGTAACTTGATTCCATTCGAGATTTTAAGATCATGTTTCCTATTTACGAGACTTTGTTTTGTTCGTAATTTAGTCTCATATTCAATATTTTCTAGACTTTGAAACTTCAGTTCCTACTCACGACTCGTTGAGACCGTGTTCCCTATTCAAAATCTTGTTTCCTCGTTGAGATTTTTTATTCAAGAATTTGTTCCTTATTCACGACTTTGTTGATAATTGATTTTCTATTTTTCACTGTGTACCTTATTGGAGAATTCGTTTTTAATTCAAGTTTTTGCTATAGATTTTATTGTTATTCGAGATTTTATTGAAACTTGTTTCCAGTACGGGATTTATTTCTTATTTTGAAACTTGTCTCCTATCTGATACCTTGCTTCAGTTCATCCTTTGGGACTCTGTTATCCCTCCGTAATAATGTCCCATATATGGAATCTTGTTACCATTCCGGATATCAGTTGAAATTTTATTATAATTTGAAACTTCGGTCCATGTCTGAAATTTTAAATCTCCCTGGTCGCCTTTTGTACTCACTGATTGGATCCCTTGTCGTCTCTTAGTAGCTAATAAACCCTTGTATTCTATTAGTCAGATAACCTCACCATCTTCTTGACTTGGACTATTGAAACTCATTTTGATTCCTTGAGATTTTCTATGGGTAAAGTTGAAAGACTATTCGATGACCTACTAGGGCGTAACAATTGTGCGTTGTAGCCGTTATATGGATTGCGGAGACCGAAAGTTCACTGCAGCCAGCAGCGCATTGGTGGGGCAGGAACTCTAAGTTGAAGTGATTTCAGACATTCATAGGTTTCGGGTATTATGGAGACTTGTCATAAATTCTTCATGTCGTGATCTCTTGGGTTGCTTCATTGATGATTGTTGGAAAATGGATATAGTGCACAGAATATTCGATGACATATTATTATTTGAGTCACAGAACCGAAAGTCCACTGTAGTCAGATATATACTGGCGGGGTAGGAATTCTAAGCAAAGTGATTTTAAATACCTATATGTTGTCGGGTAGCATGGAAATTATATTTCCTTTTTTTAAATAATTATTGGTTTTCGAGAATCACAAATCTTTGCTCGTTTATCCTGATTTGATATTGTATCTCCTGAGTATTTCGTACGTCTCCTCAATCAACCCTTGCTAACTTCCCTTTAGAATTTTATCGTTAGATCATTGAATTCCTCAAAATTATACATTGCCAGAGTTTGATTCCATACTTCGTTTGTGTCTTGTCTAAACTTCGACCTTAAATCATGACTATCTGACCATGATTTTTCTATCTTGTCTTAGTCCACTTGTGTTAAAATATCGATTTTTTATCATACTTAATAGTTGTGTCTTCATGATTTTGCTCCTCTAAGTTGTAATTGGAACTTCATTCTATATCGTGCCTATTTGATTCTTGATCATTGATCGTGTTATTCCAACTTCTTGTGTGTACTTGGTCTCAAGGCCCAGAGCGTCATGGATAGATAGAAGCACTAGGCGAACAACAGCAGATGGCCACTGGAGTTCGCAGTTGGAAGTAGAGTATTCTGGAAGAATCTCGTCGACCAGAGGCACCATTCGTTTTGGCGAAGGCAGGAAGCTCAGTCCGAAATACATCGGGCCTTTCGATATGACGGTGCGGATTGGCGAGGTGGCATATCGACTAGCGCTTCCAGCCAACTTAGAGGGAGTTAATGATGTTTCAGCTTCGATGCTACATTTCAGATCTGAGCCATGTGGTGGACTATTCAGAGCTAGAGGTGGGTCCGAGCTTGACCTACGAGGAGCAGCCAGTAGAGATCCTTGATATGAGGGAAAAGCAACTGTGGAATCAGGCTATTCCACTTGTCCGCGTCATGTGGAGATACCACTCTTCGGGAGAGTCCACATGGGAGCGCGAAGACGAGATACGAGAGTGCTATCCTAGCTTGTTTGCTTGATTATATTCTTGTGTTCAAAAATTCTATTTTCAATAAATGACTTGTGTTTGGATCTTTTGTGATTTTGCGATTTACTTTGTGGGTCTTCGAATTTCGAGGACGAAATTTTCCAAGGGGGAGAGATTTGTAACTCCACTTTCCTATTTTTGGGAAATTAAAAACTTTCTAATAGTAAAAAGTTTAGCTTTAAATAATAAATATTTTTGATTTTGGAGGGAAATGAGTTAGACAGTATTTATTTTTTAAATTTTAAAAGTTTGTTGTAACATACTTGGGGCCCACTCATTCTTCTCATCCTAACTAATTTTATTCTTTTATAACCGTTTTCTTTACTATCTGCAATTAGGAAAAAGGGGAGGGCTATATTGTTAAATTACCATTGAGTGGGGGGGACTTAAGTGTATATTTGCTTCTCTTTACTTAAATTGATTCGGCTGGAGAGAGAGACTCACTCACTGAGCTCTTCTCCATTCACTCTGCCCAATTCTTCTTGGCACCAAATTTCAGAGAAGCAGTAGCCTAGGCGGAGCTCCGACAGCGATGGCAGCAACAGAGTCAGCAACCTCAGCGGCTGATCTATCGGCCAGATCCGAAGAAGCACCATCTCGTGGCGCCAATCAACGGTTAGGACACGTCGATTCTCGACGAATCCGGCAAACATCTCGGCGAGCCTTCCCAGTGTCGACAGTACCTTTCCTCGACGCGTTCATCCTCCGAGCGATCCTCTTTCCTCGATCTCCTCCGGGTTGACGCTGTGACGTCGTGGTGAGTATTTGACCTAATGGATTGAAATTTCAATTTTGAATATTATGATTTCAACTGTAATTGATTCCTTCTTAGAACCCTTTGTGTGTTAGATCGATGGATCGTTGCTTCATTAAGATCAATCTGGAAATTGAATCAAGATCTTCTCGTAAGTACAAATTTGCTTTCTGATGATTCCTAAATAGCTCAGAGAGTTATGTTAACCTCCTCCTTCATTTTTCATGACATTTGTGTTTGTAAAAAATGCGTAACCAAATTTGAGACTTGTTCTTGGATCGAGGGGATTGTATCCGATTTTTTTGAATATGCAATTCTTTCTCAGGACACGAACCTATACCAGGTATTACTCTGTTTCTTCTTGACGAGTGATGATTCTGGAATTTCTAGTTACAGTTTACAACCGAGCCTGATGATTGGAAGTTAAGAGCAGTATTGAATTATAGAGGATACGTAATTCTTCTAAAAGATTGAATGTTGTCCTGATTTTCTGATCTGAATTAGAATAGTTTTATGAACCTGATTGTTAAATCCAATACATTGGATTGATATCGAGAGCATCTATATATTTTATCAATGGTTCAACATAGCTTAAACTTCAAATCTGAACCAAGGCATGGGGATATGTGATTCTTATTCTTGATTTAGTTTGGGCCTATGTGAGTGTTTCACTTTAAGAGTTTTCCTTGCCTATAATTCCTGTTTTACTTGTGCTCTATTTTCAATCTTTAATTTTGGATTGGTTAATTATGAGAGAGAGATAGGGTGTATGTTGGTAATATTGATGAATACTAGGTTGGATTATTACCTCTATGTAGATTCAGAATCTGGTGTTATCAGTGACTACTTTAGTGATCAGTTGAAGCTTTTAAACAGGAATCATTATAACTATAGACTATAATGTAGGAAAGTTAATATTTTTTTTACTTTCATATGTAAATTCCAGGGTTGCTTCAGTTGTATTATGATGTAACTACAACTAGGTATTTGGGTCTGGGCTGTATGATCAATTTGCAGGTTCAGTGTGTAGTTAGACTGTGCTTCACACAAATTACAGTCATGCTATACCAATAGATGAAGTCCAGTTCAGTTTTCAATTGCAATGTGAGCATTGATAAACCTGGGCATTATCTAGGTGTATTTTGGCTTCGAGAGCATGATATGGACTGGTTAGAGTTTAGATCAGATTGAATGTGAAATGGTAACTGATACCAGTAGGTAGTGGAATGCCAGTTATCTGTTAAATACATTGGGTTATGTCATTTAATCCTTGGGATGGTACAGTACATGCTATAGGTGCTGTAGACAGATATGAAGATTAGGAAGGGGAGGGAAACTGACCCTGGTAGCAGGGGATTGGTTTAGTTGCTGAACTGAAATTCCTATATCAGTATTTGTCAATTGAACCTGATATTTCATACCATTGTTTGGCAATTTGATGAACCTGAAAATCTATATCAAATCCCCATTCAATATCCAGATTTATGATCAGTCCCTAATTAAAACTTTTTTATAAACCTGTCATTAAATTTCTAAAACTGTTATGACAGTTAGTATTGACCTTTTGTAGTTGGTTTAAACTGCGGATTTGACTACTGTAGTATATTTTAGCTTGTCTAACAGTGACTAATCATGTTTCCTTTTTTAGAGTTTGTATTAGTTCTCAAGATTCACTCAAAGGAGACAGTGACTAAGCATGATAAACTAGTACAACCCTATGACTAAATCCATGTATCCTTAAACATGTTTTATCTTGCCTGCTATTATAAGTTTAGATTTTATATATGAAGAGTAATGAGTTGTTTTCCCTTGGGCTATAAGACTGTTATATGGATTAGCCTGGACTGTATATTATAGTGCCTATTGGTTATCCAGTTTTGATTAAACCTGTCTAGGTAGCTTATGAGCTGAGCATGGTTATAAGTATCTGTTACTTGGATATTTTGTTGGAGTAGTATTGAGATATGAATGTTTTTATAAGCAAACATGTTTAAGGAGGGTAACCCCTAAAACTAGGACTTGGTATAGATTTTAACCAAATTATATCAATTAACAGGAGGACATCCAGCTTCCTTTATTACCCGTACTTTCCCGGAGCAAGGCAAGTACTTTTCTACGATCTTGTGTATTTACATATCTTATACTATCCTTGTGACACGTCATGACACGATATCCTATACCCCTGTACTCCTGTACTATCTTGTTCTTGTACTTACTTGTGTCGGGTGGGGAAATACACTAGCCATGTGATCAAATCCCGGTTACTATATTCATGTAGATAGCTTAGGCCCCGCATCATGCACGTGGACCCTAAGCTGTACCATAGTTATGTACTCCTATACATGCTCTTGTACTCACCCTAGCCGGTCACATGGACTAGTTGTATTTCAAACATGGTGCACTTGTCGTGTCTTGTACTTCAGGTTCATAGTTACATTTTTGTACTTTACATTTCTGTACTCATTTCTTGTACTACTTTCCTGTACTTTCCTGTTCATTTCTGTATTTTATTTTCATGTACCCCTGTACTCATTTCCATATCATGATGTTCTTGTTCATTACCTAGAACTGTACTTTGCTTCGCTCCTAACTAGGATATGTTGCACGTGTACTTGCAGAATATTGCTCTACTTTATGGGCCAGAGCCCGGGATATTAGCTGAGCAGGATGAGACTTAGCTTGAGCCTTCAGGTTTAGACTGTTTTGCTTTACTTCTAGATATTGTTCTTAGAATTCACAGTGTAGTTCATTCTTGTTGTCTCTAGTACATTTATGATATATAGATTTATGGATTATGGTGATCTTTGATTCTGGGATACATTTATAGATGCTGTGATTTCATACTTGTTCATGATTATCTAGATAGATTTCCCTAGATTGGTACAGCTTACTACGTTGAGTCTTCCAACGTAGGCTGGGCGTGTCCGACTCGTGTCCAATCATTCGTGAGCGGGTCGTGACACTTCTCGTTGTAGGAGAAGGTATTCTCCAGCAGAGTCACCATTTTGTTCAACGTAACAAAAGGTTGAACGAACTTTTTGCTATATTGAACGTATAAGGTATATGTGTACATAGAAGGAAGTCCTAAATAGGATATTCTAAGTACAGGGAGAAGAGATATATGGGAAAGTGTGACGGTGGAGATCGAGCACTGTAGTGGCTCTTTTACTCCGTTGACGATTTGACGACGAATTAACCTTGCTATGGCTCTTTGGCGCCTTTGATGGGACTCTGGGATCACAGATCAAGAGGCCATCTGGATGAGAAGAACCCTTGATGATGGTTAGTTGGTTCTTTGGTTGATAGGTAGATGAGGGTGGTCGACTCTTCGTGGATAGAGATTGCTGATCCTTTGAAGATTGTCGATTGTCAATGTTCTCTCTCTTTTTTTCCTCTCCGATGGAAGAAGAACTCCTTCTATTTATAGAGAACCTAGCACATATGCGATGTCCATTAGGATTCCTGAGATATGAAAGAATCTACCGTCATTGTACGGTACAGGATTCTACGGAGGTAACACGTGGCGGACATCGAGATTCTCATCAAATGAGATCTCTGGTGGTTATAAATATAACCGAAGAAATTGACACATGGCGCATGCCGATTTTTTTTTCTCGGATATAGCCGAGTAAATCTTGGGATTTTATCATAGATTTGGAGTCTAACTGATCCTCGTCTAAGATTTAAATCAATCTGATATAATATTGTAGCCTCCCTTCCCGGAAATTGTCGAGTTATTTTTTTTATTATTATTTATTTGATTTAAATTATGATTTTTTTAGAAATAATTATTTTATTAATTATTACGGTAGATGATTTGGCCATGGTTGAGATTTGGAGTACAAGGTGACAAGGAATTATGGCACGGGTAATGCAGTGGCATGCTTTGACTAGTGTATTAGCCCTGGTAGAGAAGGCCGAGCCATAGTGATGTCCTAACTAGGAAAACCAGGCCAAGTTGCAACGTAACCCTTATCGAAGATTATTTATTTATTAAATATATTATTTAGTTTTAGAGTACCCGGTTGTACCACCCTAGTGCAAATTGGACCCAAACCAAGCCCAAGCCTATGTAGACCTACTTTTAGGTATGTACAAATATTTTCTAGCTTTTTGGATAGACTTAACGATATTTCCTAAATATTTGATTATTTATATAAAATGGGTTTTATTATTATTATTATTATTATTATTATTATTATTATTATTATTATTATTATTATTTATTGAGATTGTTATCTAATATTATTATTTTATTGGTTATATTATTTTATTATCTAATAAATATAATGTATATGTGTATGAATATATATATATATATATATATATATATATATATATATATATATATATATATATATATCTTTGTATGTATATATAAACATATATAAATGTGTATGTGTATATATATCTAAAATATATATATGTATAATGTGTAGTGTGTATATTTATATATATATATATATATATATATATATATATATATATATATATATATATATATATATATATATATATATATATATATATTATTTTATTGGTTATATTATTTTATTGTCTAATAAATATAATGTATATGTGTATGAATATATATATATATATATATATATATATATATATATATATATATATATATATATATATATATATATATATCTTTGTATGTATATATAAACATATATAAATGTGTATGTGTATATATATCTAAAATATATATATGTATAATGTGTAGTGTATATATATATCTAAAATATATATATGTATAATGTGTAGTGTATATATATATATATATATATATATATATATATATATATATATATATATATATATATATATATATATATATATATATAATATATATATATAAATGTGTATGTTTTTTTTTACATGTATGTGTATATATATGTGTATAATGTGTAGTGTGTATATATATATATATATATATATATAATGTGTAGTATGTATATATATATATATATATATATATATATATATATATATATATATATATACATACTACACATTATATATATATATATATATATATATATATATATATATATATAAATGTGTATGTGTATGTGTATATATATCTAGAATATATATGTATAAATGTATAGTGTTTATATATATATATATATATATATATATATATATATATATATATATATATATATATATATATATAATATATGAAATTGTGTTGAATAGAAGGGAACAACAGTAGCAAATCCCGAGCCCAGCCCTTGGGCCAGGCTAGCAAAGCCGGCCAGATCTATACACAGCCAAGCCAGACCATAGCAGGCCTCACCGGCCCACCCGAGCTGCACACCCTTGAACCCGGCCCAAGAGTTTCCCCCAAGCCCAGCACCTGCAGACAGCAGTTCCTTTGCCAACCCGAGAAACCCGACCCCCCTGTATAAAACGAGAGTTTTTACTCAAAATTTCTGCAAACCCTAGAACTCGTCGACCCCCCCAAGTCCGGCGACCAACTGCCGTCAGCACGCCGCCATGGCACGGCCGGCGGCCGTCGAACAAGACCGCGCGACCACAGCGCCGAAACAGAGCGCGGAGCGACAGCAGCACCCACGCTGCACAACCCCGACTTCACGCCCGATTCCTGCGCTGTACGCTCCACCATTTCACGTCTCGTCTTCGCAGGTAATCCGACAACCTTACCGTCTGTTTTTTCCTTCAAATAGATTCCATCTCCATGCGCCAGATTCTTCGAAGATTCGATCCAAAGATCGAGAAAAATCTCGAAATTCTGAATATAGAGACTGTCCCAAAGTCCCCAGTTTGAGTCCCGGTTTCTTGCAACCCAGGGAGCGAATTCAAAATCCACCTGAAGGCGTTTATTAACAACATATAGGTCTTCATCACCCTTTTTGCGAAATTTGAAATCATCGACTGAGCATCGAGAAATCGAATCCCAAAGTTTCCCAAAAATTTGTTTTTAAAACTTTGAAATTGTTCCACACGACGTGCATCACGCCAATCGGGACGACGTGATCGCGAACCGAAAGCATCGAAAGCTGCGTAACGGCTTCGTGGTCGTGTGGGCTTTGACGGAATTCAAATTGGTCGCGTGTGCGCGACGAATTTGATGCGTATCCGTCGAAATTCCCCGTATCGTGTACTTTGTAAATTCTCCAATTACTTTGTGCACGCTCGTCAGATTGAGACGAAATTTATGCCAACAGGACCGTATCATTTTTCTGGTCCTGCATGCCAAGTTTGGTCCAAATCAGAGACAGTCAAATCGAACGTCGTTTTGCGGGCCCCACGGTCCCACTCAACGGGCGATTTTGTGCACGGCCCGCCGGAATCCAACTTTTGACATACAATTGGGTTCATATCGGAAAACTGGATCCGTAGATATGTAGTTTGACGACTTTAGAGACCATTGACTCTGGCACGCTTTTCGGTACAAAGCGGGTCCAACGGTGGACATCGTTTTTGTCCGAAATTACCGTTTTTCCTTTGTGTCCAGAATTGGACTTAATGACAGGCAATCCTAACTGATTTGATACTTCAGGACACGTTGGTGATATTTGTTTTATCATCCGACAATGTTTGTAGATATTTTCTCTAGGTGTCACCATTAGTTAGTCAATTCCTATTTTTTCTGTAATTCGGAATTAGTACAACCTCATAGTTTAATACTTAGAGATTAGAGTTGATCCCCTTTGACCAGGTTGACTATATCAACCAAAATTCAACTATAGGTCAACCATTGGCTTAGTTCGACCCGGATTGAACTAGAACTTGACTAGTTGACTTTAGTTTGACTCAAATTTGACTTTAGTTGACCTAGTGGACTTGTTGATTTGACTTTGACCTAGAAGGACCTAGAACTACCTAGAATGTACTGTAGATTACTCTTATTTCATGTTGGACTCTTTTGTGACTTGTGATTGCTCTAAATAGGACACTGTGACTCCAGTTGGACATCTACATTTATCAGCGGCTTGGATTGCCAGGCGAGTACATTCTCTGATCTTTTCATGCTTCTTTGGATATGTACTCTTGTTATAGACTAGTATACTTGATGCTGACACGACGTTCACACGGATCAGTACCCTCTGGATCTTTTCATGCGATGTTATCCCCTCGAATATATCGAGTATGTCATGTTTCATGTACTTTATCATGTTCATCATGTACTCCATGTATTCACTTTTATCCATGTGCACTCATGTGTTATTCATGTACACTCATGACCATATGAGCCCCATGTATACAGTAGTTGTTATCCATGTGCAATAACATAACATGCTTTGATCCTTGTGTATTGGTTGGGGGCAGGGAGAGTGTAGTTGGTTATGTGATCATTATCCCCAGTAGTTATCCATGTGCATTCCTTAGTTGTATCCATGTGCAACCCAAGTTGTTTACATAACCAATTCATACTCTGTTTCACGTAGAAGGTTATATTCTTTATTTATCATATTTATATCTCAGTTATATCTTCTCTCCTGTTGATTTCTCTTTACAGCATTTCATGTATAGTTTTCTATAGCTTGCTTTATATGTCCATTCCTGATATGAACTATTGTGAGAGATATGTGCTCATTCCTGTCCTGATTGGACCCGTTGATAAAATTTTACAGGTACTTGGAGTTCACAGTTAGCCTAGAGGACACTGGTAGAGCTTGGAGTATTTACCTAGAGTTTGTTTATTTTTTTCTTTATTGTTTGTCTTATAGTTGTATTTGAAATCTTGTGTTTGTTTAATAAGAACTGTTTTACTATCAATCCTGGTTCTCTCCCTTGTGGATTATCTTATCTATTTTATCGTGTTGTTATCTATCTTTAGAGTTGTGATTGAGATAGTATCCTTATGTGTTTGTCCTCCGTATGGAGAGTATAGCATATTGTGTTAGATGTGACTATGACCTAGAACAGTGTTCTACCGCCGACACTGAGGCGTAGGCTGGACGTACCCACGTCTCGTGCCCTAACGCTAGGGTGCGGGTCGTGACAGATATCAATCACGATTTAATCCCAATCTTCTCTACAAGAGGTAGTTTAAATAAACCAATTGGGGTGGACCCATGCTTCCTGTGCCTCTGGTGAGGACTGTGTTGCTGTGCTTCTGGTGCAACGAGTAGACCGTGCTTCTGGAGAACACAGAACCTCTTTGCTTTTAGACGACGAGTGGACTTGGCTTCGAATGACGATGAGACTTCTGTGCATATAGGGCAACTTATGAAGCTGTATTTCAGAATACCGGAGTCACTGTACTGTAGGCAACAAGTAGGTTTGTGCTTTAGGTTGACAAGGTTACTGTGATTTTAGAGTAACAGGTTGACTTGCAATGTGAGTTCCTAAGTCTCTTGTAGAGAAGTAACTTAAGCTTCTGATCCGGAGCATACGACTGTGCCATAGAAATGGAGATGGTATGAGCATATCACCATCTTGTGCCTCATACAGATGCAGGTAAGTAGTTGCGCCTCTGAACAGTGAAGGCATTAGCTGCAAAGGAAAGGGTATGACACCCTTGTGCATCTGATATTGGCGCAGGCAGTTAGCTGTGCCTCTGGAGTGAAGACGCTGGCTTCTGAAATGAAAGAAGGGGAGGAGGGCCTACCACCATCTTGTTTCTAAGGTTGGCACAGGCAGGTAGCTGCACCTCTGGCTTGAAGGTCAGAACATGCTTCGATGGAGGTCAATCCTCTAGCGTGTGTATCGAGAAGAAGGAAGGCTGCGCTTCGACGAAGACTACATCCCTTATAGATCCTTCTAGACTTCTGTCGAGTCTGTACTAGATCCTTTGTAGAAGAACAGAATTAGTCCCTTATGTATAGTCCTGATGTGTCTGTACTAGACTTTGGTAGACATGACAGTAAAGGGACTTCTTTCAATATCTTTTTTTTTGTCTTTTTAATACTGAGCCTCAGTCTTTTACATCTTTTGCGCTTTGGCGACAACGACCTAGCTTACGGGTGGATGGCCAACCCGGAGAGCCACAAGTTGTGCTATGCCCTGCTCATTGGCGGCGGTGTGCTTTTGTTAGGCTAGAATAGCCCCGGAAGCTGATGCCCTTTTGAAAAAGGGCCTTCTTGCTGCGTTGTGGCCTGAGCTTTCGGTAGGCCAATAGCTGCTTCTGGAAGTGGCTGCACGTCTGGAGGGGGAAGCTGTGGTGGAGTCTTTGATGGAGACTGTATTCACATCTTCTATCCATAGTGCCTCTCTCCATGACGATCACACAGTGAAGGGCAACCCCGACGTAGATCCGTAGGAGTTTTCAATTTGGCACATGTAATCACAAAGTATTTTGTAACAAATCCTTGTAATTATGTCTTAATGCAATCTTTTATGTAATCGTGATGAATCTGTAGCAGACTCTTGTAGCCATGATTGATAAAAAAAAGGACTTCTGAGCTTTTCATCTGTTTGTGACTTTTGTCTTTATTGTTAGCGTACTTGACCTCCTGTGCCTCTGCGCTTTGTATCATGCTGAGATTTTTTATTCTTCTACAGGGTATGACGCATAGTTTTATATCTGTTGATTATGCTAAAGAAAATAAAATAGCCATGCAATCACTAGATATGAACATTAGCGTTAGCACTCCATCGGGAGTCGATATGCTAGCAAACATTATTTGTAGGAACGGCCACATTTATATCGGAAGAAGAAATCTATCATTAAAAGTCGTCGTACTAGACATCAAAGAGTATGACATAATCTTGGACATGGATTGGTTGGGCGCTTGTCATGCAACAATCGAGTGCGTGGATAAGAGAGTTGTGTTTCGTCTTCCTAGCGAGACAGAGTTCTCGTATTCGTGCGGTACGGCCTCGAAGACGGCCATGGTGGTATCGGTAATTTCGGCAGGGCGTATGCTGCGTTCCGGTTGTGCGGGATACTTGGCATCAGTTTGAGATACGAGAAAAGATAATACAAATATAGTGCAGACTGAAGTTGTGGCAGATTTTTTCAATTTTTTTCCTAACATGATGCCCGGAATGTCACCGAATCGAGAAATACAATTCAACATCAACACCTTCCCGGATACACGGCCGATATCAAAAGTACCTTACCGAATGGCTCCAACAGAACTGAAAGTGCTGAAGGTGCAATTACAAGAGTTTCTAGACCGTAGATTTATTCGCCCTAGCATCTCTTCGTGGGGAGCTCCCGTGTTATTTGTAAAAAAAAAGGATGGATTGATGCTGCTATGCATCGATTATCGCAAAATCAATAAGGCGACCATGCGAAACAAGTATCCATTGTCACGACCCGCACCCTGATTAGGGGCACGAGCACGTGGGTACGTCCAGCCTACGACGCAGAATCGACGGTAGAACACTATATAGGTCTACTAGAAATTATAGCATCTAGACACAATATATATGTACCTGTCATCTCCGCACGGAGGTATATAATCTCAACTCAATTATAAGACATCTAAGGAAGATAGGCACGAATATCATAAAGATATGATAGAAATATATGAACTGAAAAAGGTGCGAAGTTACAGCATAATTTAGAGTTAAAGATATAACACAAGAATCCAAAATATAACATATAACATAAGTCTCAATACTAGCTGGAATGCAGTCCAGTTAAACCTATCTAACAGTCTAAGCAGGAGGTAAATCCTCCACTGACACCAAGGTAATGTCTCATCAAAATTTCTATCCTAGCCATACCCGTAAAAGGTACAGCAATCAGCCAACATGTCCTCTGTAAACATCAATGGTTATACTGTCAGAAAAATGAGCAAGAACACCTCCAATAACAGTTCTATAGTAATAACAAATGTTGTAAGAGACAATCATAATGGAATACAGATGATTTATCAAGACTGTAAGTAAAACATGATATATAAACTGGAAATCATGTCAGGGTGTAACGTACAGGAAAGTAGAACAGTACAGAAATATCTGATGTATAATGTAAATATAAAATGTGTCTTGAGATATTATAACATTATGTGATCGGCTTGGGTCAAGATCAGGTTGTTCCATTTGGCCCGGTTATCACAAAAAAATCTCAAGAAGGGTCAAGCCGACCAACATGGAAAACGAGCACAAGAAATATAAGATCTCGCTACACCCTACGTGTAGTGAGGGTGACGCAAGCACAAGAAATAGTGACATGGGGGTATTGATCACATAACCTATAATAACTCCCCATCCCCGGATAGTATATGGATTCGAATATAGCACGTCATGACACGAAATTCTCCAAGAGGGTAGCTAATCTCCCTCAAGAATCGATGTCTATACAAGTACAAGAAACAAGATCGAACAATGTACCAATATACCAAGAAAGTCCAGGAATAACATTTCATGCTAGGATCCGACGTATACTAGTCCGTGTACCATCGTGACAAGAATCAAGTAAAACACTATAACTGAATCGGATACAGAAGATATCAAGACAAGGAACTACTATCAGAGAATGTCGCCTACTGTCCTGAGCTGTCAAGTAGGGTCGATGCTCAGAATGATCTCACAGACCTAAAGATGAGATATTGTAAGTTAATTAGGTTTAAATAGAGTTAAGCATGATTTTCTAATGTATGATATGCAATCTAGGTCCATCTCAGTCCAACTAAGTCAAACTAGGTCACATCAAGTCAAACTAGGTCAAACTAAGTCACACTGAGTCACACTAGGTCACAGAAAGTCAAACTAGGTCAAATTGTGTCAAAGGTTTACTTTTGGTCAATTAGTCAACTTTGGTCAACTCTAGGTCAACTCTGGTCCACCTTGGGTCAAACTAGGAGTCAAGGTCAAGCTTCTAGGATTTTAGTCAAACTTAGATTAGTGGTCAACATCATGATACTTAGGTTATATTAATATATATATACATACCACATATATTCTTATCCATATAGTACCATCCTAACACATACATATAGATATCATATATCAAGTATATACATATCCTCACTATGAACCATAATCTATATCTATATACTCTCATAGTATATATAGATACTATATAATCCAAAAATATATATACCTATCTATATAACCCTTCCATAATCTAACATCACCTACTCAAACTGAAACACTTAGACACTAACCCACTAACACTAGGATACCATATCAACCTTGGTCATATTGGCATCCCAATACCAATACCTTGGTTGGAATCCAATACCTTAACTTGGATAAACATATACCTTACCTTGATATCTTGATACTATACCTTGGTCATAAGGTAAACTAATTATTTAACTTACCTTGGTATCTTGATACCCCTCAAATATCTAATTAACTAACTATCTAATGTACTAACATAACATCTTAACTAATATCTAACATATAACCTATAGAGACTAACTTGCTAACATACCAATATCTAGAACTAACATAACCTACTAACATATCAATATCTAACATACTAGATATCTAACATCAAACTATCTAACAATATATCAAATATCTAATAAAATACTAACATCTACTATCTAACTAACATTCATACTAACAAATATAACTTATACTAACATATAAAAAACTCTAACATATCTAACCCTCTACTAACAAACATCTAACATATACTCGACAACCTATGATACCTACATTCACTTAATATCCATACTACATAGGCTCATAGGTTACACAAAATGCCTATATGGTATAGTCACTCTTCTACTCAAAACCAATACTGTACCAATTAGACATTCACAAAATTCTAGGATTAAAGTATGTTGCAGCCCTTAATGTTAGCTTTCTGAAACTTCAAACGGATCGTATTTTTGTGTCCAGAAGCTCCCGAAATCGGGAAAACACCAAAACGTGTTTGTCTTTCGGACAACTGAAACTCAAATAGTTTTTACAGAAAGTTCTAGAATGATTTTTGCTTATTAAAATACATATTTGGAAAGCTAACTTCGATACGGTTCTTTAAAAAAAATAGAAGATTAATCGGAGTTCTGAGCTAAAAGTTATGGCATTTCTAAGTTTCTATGGTTACTAAAAATGTGAATGAATATTATGACGAATTTGGATTATTTTGGACAAAAGAAACACGTGTAGGCCAAGATACTTGGATACCAACATAGGTATCCAAATGAAACTCATTCTAATTATCCTAACTAAGATCAATCCACTCTCTAACCATTCTAAAACTGAATTTAAAACACAATTAATCCTATTAGGCAATAAACCAAACATATGGGGTGTCCTAATTTGGGATCTATCAAGTAGGACACAAAACACATATCTAAAATCCTCAAGAGAGCTCCAAATGGCCTCAAACTTGAATCTAAAAAGGGTACATACATGAAGGTGGATCCTATGGATTCAAAACTAAGTAATATGCATAGAAAATCAATTTAGAGGGTTGGTTTTACCAAATGGGAGTGGAATCCAAATGATACTCTCAAGGACACGGCTTCGACACGAAGATCTTCCAAAAAGACAGTCCTCCTTGAACTTTGCTCCAAATCTTTGCTAGCACCCTCCCTTGGTAGTATAAGAAGGTTGGATGAAATTTTTGGTGGAGGAATGTAAGGATTTGGAGATTAAATCAAAGAGGGAAGCTCTCAATTTGGGGAAGAACACTTGTGAAAGAAAATGGAGGCTTGATGGAATGAAATAAAAGGAAGGGCAACACTCCTATATGTGGCTGCCATCTAACCTTATTTGGGCCTTGGGGAAGGCCAATAAGGCCCCTAATAATCCCCATTGGTTAATTTTAAGTTAGGTTCAAGTTTGGGATCAAAAGGGTTAAGTTTAAGCCTCTAACTTAACCAATCTAACAAGTGGAATTAGTCTAAACATACTAACTTAATTAGTAGGATTTGTGGGCCATAACTAACTAATGTTGGGGTCCCGTCTAGAGTCTAAGCTACCCGGGTTACTAACACAAGTCGGAACGAGACGAAACTCAAATCCGCCTAAACAAATCCCGTAAAATTAATATTAAATATATAAAATTCCCAAAATATTAAAATATAAAACATGAGCCTAAAAAGTGGTAATTAGCTAATATAATCACATAGGTTAGGCCTTCATGGTCATGGTTAGTCTCTTGGCTAAGCAGCTCTAAGGTTACACTAGCAAAAGGACAAAATCACAGAACACTAATTTAATGATATTAAAAATAATCAAAATTCACCAATAAATCAATAACATGATTTAAACCTATTATTAAATGATTAATTTTACAAAGTTTTAAAACTACCCTTGGTTTAGAAAAGTGGTGGTTACATCCATTGCCACGAATTGATGACTTGTTTGACCAACTGCAAGGCACGTTAATATTTTCAAAAATCAATCTTCATTTAGGCTACAATCAGTTGAAGATCAAGTCTGATGACGTGTCAAAGTCTTCCTTTCGCACACGATATGGTCATTATGAATTCTTAGTCATGCCGTTTAGTTTGACGAATGCCCCAGCCGCTTTCATGGATCTGATGAACCGAGTCTTCCGACCCCAAATCGAAAAATTTGTAGTCGTGTTCATCGATGATATACTTATCTACTCGAAGAATCGAGAAGCGCACACAGAGCACTTGAAGACAGTATTGTAGACTGCATGAAAACAAATTATACGCCAAACGGTATAAATGCGAGTTTTGGATGAGTAGCATGACATTCCTCGGACACGTAATTTCTGCCGAAGGCGTCGCGATGGACCCAAAGAAAATTAAGGCGGTGGTAGATTGCAAATGACCTACCTCGGATAGCGATATTCAAAGTTTTCTGGGCTTATCAGGCTACTACTAAAGATTCGTAGGAAGCTTTCCAAAACTAGCGTCGCCTCTGACTCGTCTCACCCATAAGGGAGTCATATTTGAATGGAGTGACGAATGTGAATCCATCTTTCAAGAGTTGAAGCAACGGCTCGTCTCAGCTCCAATCCTTGCACTTCCATATGGTCTAGAAGGCTTTTAGATATTTAGCGACGCATCGGGAGCTGGCCTCGGGTGCGTACTCATGCAGAAATATAAAGTCATATCCAATGCTTCATGGCAGTTGAAGCAGCAGAAGAAAAACTATCCAACGCATGACCTAGAATTGGCGGCGATCATGTTTGCATTGAAACTCTAGTGTCACTACCTCTTTGGTGTGGATTGCAGAATCTATACAGATAATAAAAGTCTCAAATACTTGTTTTGCAACGAGAACTCAACTTACGACAGCGACGTTGGTTCGAACTCATAAAAGATTACGAGCTAACAATCGAGTATAGGCCGGGCAAAGGGAACGTCGTAGCCGATGCATTGAGCAGAATATTTATAGGATCACTGGCGCTAAATAATAAAATACGATGAGACTTTGAAAGCAACAGATATCGAACTCGGAATTGAGTATCAGCATTTGCACCTAACTCAGTTGAAGCTTGGATTGAGCCTGCTTAGCAAAATAAAGACCACACAGAAAGATGATTCATTCCTGAAGAAGATACGCGAGCTAATTTCAACAGTAAGGGCGACTGACTTTGCGAAAGACGGAGATGAGACAATACGACTAAAAAGAAAGATCTGCATTCCTAGAACTATCAAACTCAGAAGAGAAAAAAATTCTGACAGAGGCGCATGCGAAGTACTCGTTACATCCTGGGAGCACCAAGATGTACACGGCCTTGCGCACAAACTTTTGGTGGCACAGTATGAAGAAAGACGTAGCTACTTTTGTGTCGCAGTGCATGGCGTGTCTGCAAGTAAAGGTAGAACACCAAAGGCTAGGCGGAGAGCTGCAGAACCTCGCCATTCTCGAGTGGAAGTGGAAAAATATCTTGATGGATTTCATTGTTGGATTTCTAAAGACGCAGCGGGAGAATGATGCAATTTTGGTCATTGTTGATAGATTAACCAAGTCGTCTCACTTCATCGCAATTAAAGTAGCATAGAGTGTCGATCGGTTAGGGCAAATCTATCGATAAGATTGTTCGACTGTACGGGGTACCGGCCACAATAATTTTGGACAGAGATGAACGATTCCTATTGCGTTTCTAGACAAGCCTGTAAGCGATGATGGGGACCAAACTGAATTTTAGTACTGCATACCACCCCCAGACAGACGGTCAGACGGAGAGGGTGAATCAAATCTTAGAGGATATGTTGCATCTGTGTGCGATCGATCTAAAGACTAGTTGAGATACGTATTTGCCGCCTACGGAGTTTGCATATAATAACAGTTATCAGTCGAGCATTCAGATGGCTCTGTAAGAAGCGCTCTATGGGAGGAAGTGTCGTTCTCCAATATGCTGGGACGAAGTTAGAGAGCGATAAGTGCTCGGACTAGAACTGCTGGAGAAGGTCGTTGAAAAGGTTCGCTTGATCCGAGATAGACTCCGTATCGCCCAAAGTCGACAAAAGATCTATACAAATCTTCGTCGACGACCGCTAGAATTTTTGGTAGGAGACCATGTATTTTGAACATAATGCCCATGCGTGGCGTGATGCGGTTCGACGTTAAAGGCAAATTGATCCCGAGATTTGTAGGCCGTTTTGAAATCTTCAAGCGAGTTACAACGATTGCTTATCAGCTCGTACTACCTCCTGCCTTCGATGAAGTGCATGATGTTTTCCACGTTTCACAACTTCGAAAATACGTGCACGATCCAAGTCACGTGGTTAGCTTCGATCAGTTGGAGCTACGTGCTGACTTGTCTTACTCGGAGGAGCATATTCAAATTTTGGACCGTAAGGAGAAGGTATTATGAAATCGATCAATGTCCTTGGTCCGCATGCTTTGGCGGAACCATTCAATTGAAGAGTCGACCTAGGAAATGGAGGCAGAAATGAAGGAGAAGTACCCTTCATTGTTTTCTAATTTAAGGTTAGACCCTTGTTCTTAAGTTTCGGGACGAAACTTTTCCTAGTGGTATATTATGTAGTGCCCCGCTTTCGATAGGTGGCGGACTTCATAATATGCTTGTGCCGAGTCAAATTGGTTGGGAACTTAGATGGCCATCTGACTCGATCGCTGAGCTTGGTATTCGATAATGCCTTGCGACACCAAGCAAATCGATTTGGATGAATTTTACGAGAATCGATCCAACTAATGGAACAGCGTCTGTTGGAATAAGTCCTAAATGTAGCAGGCTGCGTCTCGGCAATTGAGCTCTATATAAGAGTTCATTCGACGGGACCAGACTGTTGTATGGTTTTCTTGAGTTTTTGCTGCTTCGTTTTGATGAATGTGTTTTCGCGTCAATTTCTGAATGCATTCTACGAATTTCAAAAAGAAGGACTAAAGAAGAAATTATGACGAAGTGTTGGTGCCATTGCAGGAGCTCGCGTAACTGAAGCTTGAAAATTGTGAAGCGCTTCGACCCTCGGCACAATCAAATACATGGTGGGTGGTTCGGCCCCTTCTTTTCTACTCCTTCCCGCAAACGAAATTATTTTGCCTCGAACTTATTCAAATCGACGATGCCAAGTTAAATACATGCCAATCCACTAAGATCAAGAACTCGGGAAAAAATATATCAATTTAGAGTAATTTACTCTAAAAATATAAGTTTCGTACCAAAACGAGAAAATATAAGGTTCTAAAAAAGAGATAGACTATTCCATGATCTGCAAAATAAAATGATGGAACGTTGGTTGCGGCATACGGTGCCTTGAGGAATTTGGTGCCGACGGAACGCTAAATCGGAAGTACAACTTTGGAGAAAATAACTTAGTTGCATGAGTTGAAAAAAATGATAATGCTACTTAATACTGTCCATGCTATACAATATCTTTCATATGTTAAACTGTTCTCACATTTTCATGGTCATTGACAACTTATGCACAAGGGTTTCCTCAAAACGGTATTCGGTAAATCTAAACAGAATTGACCTAGGGGAAATTTAAGATTTCGTGCTTGGCACGAGGCATTACGGGACCTCCAGCTAGGCTTACAACCTAGTCTGAAAGGGGTTAAACTACATGGTCTGGACCTAGGGGGAATTTGAGATTTCGTGCTTGTCTAGATGCATAAGGGTTAAACTACAATCCATCAGTCTCTATGGTCAAGAACAATCCTAGTGTCTCAATCTCAAGCAAGCAAATAAATGTATAAGATGTTAGATCGTCAGACATACAAAGTAAGGTGTCCCAAACATTACATATTCAGATGATCATGAAGCTAGTCATACAAAATGTGAGACTAGCAAGAGTTAAGTCATACATGATCAACCATAGGATTTGCCAATCATGTTACAGCCCTTAGACCAACAGAGATTAAGTTTCAACACGAGCTAACACATGCACGACGGCTAAATGCCTCAAAAAAATAATTTACAATAGAGTGGGAGAGCAAAATAAGAAACCCACTCGTTGCTAGGATTACGTCTGGTGTTCACCATCTGGCTGGAAGGTAGGAAGATCCTTGGGTGCTACTCCAAAATCTGGCCATACAAAACCAGCTGGGCCAGACCCCAGAAAGAGCAAGTGCCACAAGGAAGGCTCCACTTAGGAACTAAAACCAGTATATAATAAAAAAAACTGATAAAATAGCATAGTTAAATAACATAAAGACTGAATTAACATAAAACATAGCTTGCAATAGGAGGAACAAGATGTAGAATAATTCTCATGCTAATCACGAGGAAGCATTCAGGCACGACCAATCAAGTCCTACGGCTTGCTATCATTAGCTAACTAGGGTTATCACAGGCCTAGTTACTAGCAAGATGCAATGAGATATTTTCGCAGTCACAAGCCCTGCAGCTATCGAAGTTATCCAGGCGAAGTGATTTACAAGAGTTATCAAGATTACTGGTGTACTTTTAGTACTTATGTTTTTAAGAAGTGCCCCACATGACAGTGAGCTAAAAATGTGCCCTACTCCTCGGCAGGCTACAAGTCCCTCAGGTGTGGCCGGGATAACGGTATCGCTTGTAACTGGGAAAATCTTACTATACGGACTACTTGATCAATCTAGTCATTAACCTAGTCAGATTTATTATGAATTTCTGACCGTGGTGACAGGAATCCATGTCCTAGACATGATGCAAGACGAGACATGTAGCTTGTACAGGCACAATCAAGAGAATCAACCACAGTGTCAAGATAAGAGTTACTTAGCAGGTCAGGGTACTTGTCACAATAGCGCTTCAAGATTATACATGTCATGTCAGGTTACTTGTTATTGTCAGGAGTGCGCCTCGATGGGCCACTATCAAGCTTATATATGTCATTTCAAGTTTACTTGTTACTTGTCAAGGGTGCGCCTCAACGGGCCACTTTCAAGATTATCAAGAAGGGTTCATGTTATCATATCGTGTTCATACCAAGTCGCGTTCATGTCATGTCGTATTCTTGTCAAGTTCAATACTGGCAAGTCATGCCATGCTCAAGTCTATCATGTTCCATCTTAACAATTTATCAAGTCGGGTCATCACAAGTTAGGACAAGTACAAGACACATGTAAGATCACAAGCATATGCAACAAGAACTAGGAGAATATGCATGGGGGTAAGGGGCAAGGGGTATCATGGAAAACAGGTGGCGCTGGTTAAGTGGCGCCAGGGAGTTGACAGGTGGCGTCTAGCCAAGTGGCGCCAAGGGGGACAGGTGGCGCCTAGCCAAGTGGTGCCAAGGGGGACAGGTGGTACCTGGACTGGGTTACGCCAGGATGGGGTGCGCCAAGTCGGGGTGCGCCAGACTAAGCCGTACGAGGTGTGTCACGCCCCAGAACCAGAATACTGGAGAGCGGGGGAATGACTCAGCCAGCTACGTATTACGGGTAGATGAATACCGTATAATACGATCAATGATGTCTAACCAGACGAGGGGGTGCATACTACATAAAAGTCTTGCTATGGTCATTACACATCTATTGTCTCAATCATTCAAACAAGGAAACAGAAATAGAGAACATGTAAGATAAAGCAGTAAGGCGTCCCAAACGCTCAGTCAAAATGTTCTTGAGATCTGGCTTTACAAAACACAGCCAGATGATATAGCAAAGTGTACACAATTGTTATCAGCTGCAGTCTGACTTAGTTACAATTATGTAAAAGTAAGTACAATACGATCCGACTAACATGTCGGTGCCAAACGGCAAAGTATAAGGTAAATAACAAAACGAGCGGTGAAGTAAGAAACCCACTCGAGTCCTCCTGCGATCATTCCTCTAGTGTTGACCATCTTGGAGGTAGAAGTAAGCTGAGTCCTCGGGAACCGGCTCTAAATCTGGCCATGCAAAACCAGAGAGGTTAGACCTCTAATAGCAAGTACCACAAGGAAGCACGACATGAGAACTAAAACCAGTAATGAGAAACATAGGAAATAAATCTCTGCTGGCTACTGGGATTCACATCACATCACGACACTTCGAACCAACCTCCCAACCAAACAAGGACAGAAGTTGGCCCGTCATGTCCTGACATTCTGATCATCCCAGTTAGGTAACAGAGTAGTACAGTACACAAACAAATCAATTTAAACGGCTATTCAACTTCTACGGCTTGCTATTGTGAGTCCCAAGTTATCCTGGAATTATGCAATTAGGGATTCCTCAGTTCTTACTATGTGCGAGCAAGGCTAGTCTATCCAGTCAACCATTTGCGCCATGCATGAATTAGACGAGTCCTAGCAGGACGCCCATCATTACACAATATATAATAATAATAAAAGCAGATAATGTTCCCTGTCCGTGTGGCAGGTTTACAGTATCTGTGGGAACCAGCCGGCCCGTCGGGTACTACTTGTCCCAAGGGGGCTGCCATGTAAGAACTCGGGAATCCATTCTCCCCATGCCATCATTATTTTATTTAACTTAACAGTCCCTACGTTGAGTGAAATCCCATGCCGTGGATCATGGTCATTCAAATGAGTACTTCCGTACGAGGTACGATATGCACAACTCTACAACGATATCCGTGCGGCTAGGTTGTAGGTTTTACATAGCGTAATGCAACAATCAAATCTAACCACGGTAATCATGCCTTGACCATAAAGTACACATGCCTCTTTTGTAGAAAATAAATAAATAAATAGATTGAAGCCTGCATGTGCATGTATGTCAATGTTCGGGATCAGCCAGTCGATTGCAATAGTTCATAGGTAATATGAACGTGTCTCATTCATTTACTTCAATAAGACGACTAGCCAGTCTCTTAGTTCCAACTAGGAATGCATGATCAATTTAGTCAAGATAACCATCGTCATTAATGGTGACAAGGCATGAAAGTCAATTAGCATTAAATAGGGTCGAGTCTATAACTCTCAAGGTCAAGTTTCAGTCTTACTGGGTATCCAAAAATCAATCGGGACACAAGGCGCATTCCACATAACAGTCGATATTAATAATATTAACATATCATGATTTTATCGAGTTCATGCCAAAAGGCGTAAGGATATAAAATGGGCGTAAAATATCTAATAAAATATCAATATACAGGGTTATAGAAGAGCCGAGCTTAAGGAAAATAAACCAAAGTGATACGCTGACGTAAGACCAAGTCAGCCAAAGGCCACACGCTCAGTGCAAACGTCATACGCTCAGGTCAGGCTACGCTCAAGCAAGCCTACGCTCAGGTAAGGCAGCGTATGTACTCCATACGACTCTCGACCCTCCAAGTGAGCGTATGCGAGATATACGCTCCCAAAAGGCAGCGTATGAGCTCCATACGACTCCTCACCATCCAAGTCAGCGTATGCAAGTCATATGCTCCCAAAAGGCAGCGTATGAACTTCATACGACTCCTGACCATCCAAGTCAGCGTATGCAAGTCATACGCTCCCAAAAGGCAGCGTATGAACTCCATACGACACACGCTTCCAAAAGGTAGCATATGCAAGACACACGCTTCCTAAAAAGGTAGCGTATGAACTTCATACAACTCCTGACCATCCAAGTCAGCGTATGCAAGTCATACGCTCCCAAAAGGCAGCGTATGAACTTCATACGACTCCTGACCATCCAAGTCAGCGTATGCAAGTCATACGCTTCCAAAAGGCAGCGTATGAACTCCATACGACACACGCTTCCAAAAGGTAGCGTATGCAAGACACACGCTTCCTAAATAGGTAGCGTATGAACTCCATACTGTGCTGCACTAAAGAGCGCGCATAGCTCAGTGACGCAGCTAAAAAGCTAGCGTACACTGCTCACTGTCTTCTCCAAACAGCAAGAACTCCATGGATTGAACCCAAAGCTTCAAAAGTCCATAACTTGGTCAAAACAAGTCCAAATCCAACTTTCCAAAGGTCAAGATTGGGTAGAATAAAACTCTCTACAACATAGAACCATCAAAACTTGCAAACAAAGAAGTTTGATAGATCAAAACCACCAAACTTCGAAAATAACTCATTTCTAGATCTACAAAAATTAAGACTTCAAAATGAAAAATGCCAAGTTCTAAACTCTCTTAGGAACACGAGGAGAAGCTAATAGAGCAATAAAAATGGGCTCTCATGTGGAAGCAAGTTGTACTTGCCTATGGTTGGAAGGTGGAGAGAGTAATGAAGAAGAAGAAGAGGAGTAATGGTGAGAATGTGAGTTTATGAGGAAAGAGAAAGAGAGGGTGGCTTTAAATATCAAAGGGGTGGTAGGTGGAAGTTGGGCCGGGTCCAATGGGTCGGGTTGGGGGTTCATCCAAGGCCAACCCGCAAGCAAGGCAACTAGGTAAAAAGCCAAAAAAATAAATACAGGAATAAAATTACAGGAAATAAAATTGCAAAAATATTAATTAACATGAATTAAAGGAATTTAAAATACAGGATAATACATAATAATTACTAAATAAATACACATGAGTTGTACATGTATAGAAATACGCATTCTGGGAACAGGGAGTGATATCTCTACCCTCTTTAGAAAAATTCCGTCCTCGAAATTTCAAATCCAAGCAAGATAGAAACATCGGGGCTAAACTAATCTAAGTACAAGCAATTTAATCAAGCAATCATTTTACAATGTCCATAGCAAATAACATATCTATATTTAACAATCTACGTTATCAAGCAATCTACCCATAAGGTGATAAGCATGAGGAATCAAGACAATCAAGGTACACAGAAAAAGATATACCTTGTGAGTCAAACAGGTGTGGATACCGTGATCGGATATCATCCTCACGTTCCCACGTTGACTCTCCCTAAGAGTGATGACCCCAAGCAACCCGGACAAGGTTAATTGTTCGGTTCTTGAGTATCTTCTCTCTTCGGTCCAAGATGGACACAGGCTGCTCCTCGTAAGACAGGTTGGTACCAACAACCAGTTCTGAATGATCGAGAATATGGCTGGGGTCCGATACATACCTTTGCAATTGAGATACATGAAACACGTCATGCACCTCTCGTAACGAAGATGGAAGGGACAAACGATAAGCAACATCGCCTACCCTATCAAGAATAACAAATGGGCCTACGTATCGCGGACTCAACTTCCCACGAACGCCAAATCTAATGACCCCACGGGTAGGAGAGATCCGCAAGAACACTTGGTCCCCAACAAAAAACTCTAGCGGCCTACGATACTGGTCCGCCCAATGACGATGCCGATCTTGCGCAACACGAAGTCGTTCTCTAATTCCCTTAACCACTTCAACTGTCTGAACAATCATTTCTGGGCCTAGCATCTTCCACTCTCCGATATTATCCCATGCTAGTGGCGATCTACACTTCTTACCATATAGTGCCTCAAATGGCGCCATCTGGATACTGGCTTGATAACTGTTGTTGTATGAGAACTCAACTAAGTGCAGATGGCTTTCCCAAGATCCTCCAAAATCTAGAGTGCAAGCTCGCAACATATCTTCCAAAGTCTGAATTATCCTTTCTGATTGCCCGTCCGTCTGCGGATGGTAAGCCGTGCTAAATCTTAACTTGGTACCCAGACTATGATGTAAGCTCTTCCAGAAATGTGATGTAAAGCGAGTATCTCGGTCTGACACAATACTGACAGGGACTCCATGCTGCCTGACTATCTGTTGCATATACAACTCTGCTAACTTTTCTGTAGATTGCCCTACTCTGAAAGAAAAAAAATGTGCTACCTTTGTAAGTCGGTCCACTATCACCCAAATAGCATCTTTACCACTTGGTGATCTCGGTAAACCGGTCACAAAGTCCATTGTAATATGCTCCCATTTCCATTCCGGAATAGGAAGCGGTTGCAATAGTCCAGCTGGCCTCTGCTGTTCTGCCTTCACTTGCTGACATACCAAGCAATGGGAAACAAATCTAGCTATCTCTCTCTTCATTCCATTCCACCAGAAGTGCTGCTTGATATCTTGGTACATCTTGGTCCCTCCAGGATGTACAGAATACTGGGAACTGTGAGCTACTGCCATAACTTCCTGTCTGATATCTCCACTAGGCACACATAGACGTGACCCAAACCTAAGTGTACCGTCTTCGTGGAATTGCATCTCCTTCCTGAGCCCTGACTCACATTCTGCCCTAAGCTTCTGAATCCTTGGGTCTTGTGCCTGAGCTGCCTTGATCCTGTCTACCAAGTCAGATTGGACTTGTAGACTTGTTAGAACTCCTACATCACTAGGAAGTATAACTTCGATGCCCATCTCCTGAAGGTCTTCTAAGATATGCCTCTGCGTTGTTAACATAAATGCGCTGCCTCTCTTGCTAAGAGCATCTGCTACCACATTAGCCTTGCCTGGATGATACTGAAGCTCCACGTCATAATCTTTGATCGACTCCAACCATCTTCTCTGTCTCATGTTCAGCTCCTTCTGAGTAAAGATATACTTCAGACTTTTGTGGTCCGTGTACATCTCCACTCGGTCACCATATAAGTAATGCCTCCATAGCTTCAAAGCAAATACTACTGCCGCCAACTCCAAATCATGAGTTGGGTAATTCTTCTCGTGGTCCCGAAGCTGCCTAGATGCATATGCTATCACCTTCCCGTGCTGCATGAGGACGCACCCAAGTTCTTTACCTGACGCATCATAATATACTGTAAAACCTCCGGGTCCAACTGGCAATGTAAGAATGGGCGCTGATATCAACTTCTGCTTCAAATTCTCAAATGAAGCCTGACATTCTGCCGACCACACGAATGGCACATCCTTCCGTGTCAAGCGGGTCATGGGTGATGAAAGTCTTGCAAAATCTGACACAAACCTTCGGTAATATCCAGCCAATCCCAAGAAACTCCGTACATCAGCTACGGTCTTGGGTACTGGCCAACTCTCCACTGCTTCTACCTTCTTGGGATCCACTGCTACTCTAGCTCCTGATACGATATGACCCAAAAATGAAATATGATCCGTCCAGAACTCACACTTACTGAGCTTGGCATATAACTGGTTCTCCCTCAAAACTTGCAACACTTTCCTGAGGTGGTCTTCATGCTCCTCTTCACTAGCAGAGTATACAAGAATGTCGTCGAGAAATACTACGACAAACTAATCTAAGTACGGCATAAAGATACGGTTCATCAAATCTATGAATATTGCTGGAGCATTGGTCAAACCAAACGGCATTACCAAGAATTCATAATGCCCATACTTCGACCTGAATGCTGTCTTGGGAATATCTTCCTTCCGAACCCTCACTTGGTGATACCCTGAACGAAGATCTACCTTGGAGAAAACTCTGGCCCTGCTCAACTGATCAAATAAGTCGTCGATCCTTGGTAATGGGTACTTGTTCTTTACTGTTGCCGCGTTAAGCTTCCTGTAGTCGATACACAATCTGGATGATCCATCCTTCTTCCCCACAAGTACCACTGGTGCTGCCCATGGCGATATGCTAGCTTGGATGAACTTCTTCTCCTTCAATTCCTCTATATGCTGATATACCTTGGCCTGCTCCGAATCCGCCATTCTGTATACCCGATCTGATATCGGTTTAGTCCCAGGTGCCAATTCTATACTGAACTCAATATCTCTAACCGGTGGCAGACCGGGAAGTTCTTCAGGAAATATGTCTAGAAATTCTTCAACTACCTTCGGAACTTAAACTTCTTCCATTGCCGTTGTTACTCCCTGCTCCTGCTGAGCTGCCTCTGATCTGACTAAGGTGAATCTCTTCATGCCTGGAATATCAAAAGATACACTCCCACTACGATAATCTATTGTCGCATGACTATCTTTCAGCCAGTCCATGCCTAAGATAATGTCAAAATTTCCAACAGAAAATTCTATCAACCGGGCGGGTAGGGAATGCCCGCAAACTACAATGCTACATGCTAAAATAACCCTACTAACTCCCACGAGCCCATTACCAGTGAGTATATTCAACCTCCCTGGCAATGCCTCGAACTCCATTCCTAGCCGTGTCGCAAATTGTGCAGATATAAATGAGTGGGATGCTCCTGAATCAAACAATGCTACTGCGGGATATGAGACGACGAGAATGTTACCTGCCACAACATCTCCCGATGCTAATGTCTCTTCCAAGGACAGAGTGAATGCCTGCCCTTGACCTCCTTGCTGGTTCCCATGCTGCGGCCTAGCCTGGTGCTGCTGCTGGCCCCTTCCTTGATGATGCTGGGGTGGTCTATGCTGGTGTTGCTGTATCGGCGGTCCCTGCTGCCGAAACATCTGAGCCTATGATACTAACGGACGCTGCGCCAACGGTCTTACTGCTACCGCTGGTCCTCGATACTGTCCTGCTCCTGGTGCTGGCAGAGCAGGAAACTGCTGCCCTGGTCCTTCTGACCTCGAATTCATGGGACAGGTGGTAACCCGATGGTCTGGATTTCCACATATGTACATAGTCCGTTCAATGTCCGACACACATCTCTAGTATGCCCTATCTTTCCACAATAAGTGCAGCCCGCAGGGGGTTGCTGGTTCTTCCTTGGTTGCTGTTGCTGCTGTCAGGGTGGTGGTGCTGGCCCCTGTATCGCCACATCGTAGATACGAATGCCAGGGGATGGTGCTGTTGTTCGGGGCACTGCTTCCCTTCCTCCTTCTATCTGACTGTGGGATCTCTTCTGACCTCCAGTCCTTGCCGTATGCCTCTGAATGGTGATCTCATGCCTGCGGGTTACTGTCAATACTTCATCAAAAGTCTGGTAATTGTGCCCCTCTATTAATTGTAAGAGCTCAATATGAAACCCTTGCTGGAACCTCATCGCCCTCTGGCGCTCCGTTGTTGCCATCTCTGGGGCAAACCTACTCAATCTGCAGAACTCCGCTGCATAAGCATCTACTGTCTTGCCGGCCTGCTTGAGGTTGATAAACTTCTGTTGTAGCTCAAACTGCGCCACAACTCCATAATACTTCGTCTTGAACCTTGCAGTAAAATCGTCCCAAGCAACAGGACGTCTGATACCTACTTCCTCTGATTTCCACCAATCACGTGCGAGATCCTGAAGTAACAACTTCACTAGATCCACACGTTCTTCTGCCGGCACCTTAGCGTCTGTCAGAATAGTCTCAATATCTTTAAGCCATGCATCTGCTGAGATGGCATCCTCCGTGCCTTCGAAACGGCGGGGGTTATACTTGCAAAATCTGGTTGATGCTCTAGAATCTGGCCTCGCCCCTCTTTCTAAAGCTGTCTGCAACCCTTGGTTGAGTAGTACATTCTGTTCTTGCAACTGAGCGTGCATGCGCTGCTGGGCTAACATCTGGTGTTGCTGAGTAGCCATCATCCCTCTCATGATCTCCAGAAGGGCTGGTGTGTCCATCTCCGCAGGGGTAGGTGGAACTGTTGGTGGTGGTGGAACATCTGGATACTGCGATCCAGCTGCTGCTTCCACTATCACTTCTTCTTGGGTAGCCTCTTGAGTTAGTACCGGCTCTTGTTGCTGACCAACATGGTCAGGTTGTCCATGCTGTTGTCCATGTTGTTACTGTCCAGCTCTGACAGATACGGACGAGATGCCCCTAAGAAAAGGGACAAGAGAACAATCAAATGACCGGACATGAAGGATCAATGAAGTCAAGGGATACTGGAATGTCAAGCTGGAGTTGAGAATCAACAAATCATGGGATCAAGGGGGAACATGTGTGATTGAGACATCCTATAAATCAAAACACCCCACAAGTCTGAAATCATACCTGCATGGGCCACCACTAAAACCTTGTCACGCCCCAGAACCAGAATACTGGAGAGCGGGGAAATAACTCAGCCAGCTACGTATTACGGGTAGATGAATACCGTATAATACGATCAATGCTGTCTAACCAGACGAGGGGGTGCATACTACATAAAAGTCTTGCTAAGGTCATTACACATCTATTGTCTCAATCATTCAAACAAGGAAATAGAAATAGAGAACATGTAAGATAAAGCAGTAAGGTGTCCCAAACGCTCAGTCAAAATGTTCTTGAGATCTGGCTTTACAAAACACAGCCAGATGATATAGCAAAGTGTACACAATTGTTATCAGCTGCAGTCTGACTTAGTTACAATTATGTAAAAGTAAGTACAATACGATCCGACTAACATGTCGGTGCCAAACGGCAAAGTATAAGGTAAATAACAAAACGAGCGGTGAAGTAAGAAACCCACTCGAGTCCTCCTGCGATCATTCCTCTAGTGTTGACCATCTTGGAGGTAGAAGTAAGCTGAGTCCTCGGGAACCAGCTCTAAATCTGGCCATGCAAAACCAGAGAGGTTAGACCTCTAATAGCAAGTACCACAAGGAAGCACGACATGAGAACTAAAACCAGTAATGAGAAACATAGGAAATAAATCTCTGCTGGCTACTGGGATTCACATCACATCACGACACTTCGAACCAACCTCCCAACCAAACAAGGACAGAAGTTGGCCCGTCATGTCCTGACATTCTGATCATCCCAGTTAGGTAACAGAGTAGTACAGTACACAAACAAATCAATTTAAACGGCCATTCAACTTCTACGGCTTGCTATTGTGAGTCCCAAGTTACCCTGGAATTATGCAATTAGGGATTCCTCGGTTCTTACTATGTGCGAGCAAGGCTAGTCTATCCAGTCAACCATTTGCGCCATGCATGAATTAGACGAGTCCTAGCAGGACGCCCGTCATTACATAATATATAATAATAATAAAAGCAGATACTGTTCCCTGCCCGTGTGGCAGGTTTACAGTATCTGTGGGAACCAGCCGGCCCGTCGGGTACTACTTGTCCCAAGGGGGCTGCCATGTAAGAACTCGAGAATCCATTCTCCCCATGCCATCATTATTTTATTTAACTTAACAGTCCCTACGTTGAGTGAAATCCCATGCCGTGGATCATGGTCATTCAAATGAGTACTTCCGTACGAGGTACGATATGCACAACTCTACAACGATACCCGTGCGGCTAGGTTGTAGGTTTTACATAGCGTAATGCAACAATCAAATCTAACCACGGTAATCATGCCTTGACCATAAAGTACACATGCCTCTTTTGTAGAAAATAAATAAATAAATAGATTGAAGCCTGCATGTGCATGTATGTCAATGTTCGGGATCAGCCAGTCGATTGTAATAGTTCATAGGTAATATGAACGTGTCTCATTCATTTACTTCAATAAGACGACTAGCCAGTCTCTTAGTTCCAACTAGGAACGCATGATCAATTTAGTCAAGATAATCATCGTCATTAATGGTGACAAGGCATGAAAGTCAATTAGCATTAAATAGGGTCGAGTCTATAACTCTCAAGGTCAAGTTCCAGTCTTACTGGGTATCCAAAAATCAATCGGGTTCATGCCAAAAGGCGTAAGGATATAAAATGGGCGTAAAATATCTAATAAAATATCAATATACAGGGTTATAGAAGAGCCGAGCTTAAGGAAAATAAACCAAAGTGACATGCTGACGTAAGACCAAGTCAGCCAAAGGCCACACGCTCAGTGCAAACGTCATACGCTCAGGTCAGGCTACGCTCAAGCAAGCCTACGCTCAGGTAAGGCAGCATATGTACTCCATACGACTCCCGACCCTCCAAGTGAGCGTATGCGAGATATACGCTCCCAAAAGGCAGCGTATGAGCTCCATACGACTCCTCACCATCCAAGTCAGCGTATGCAAGTCATACGCTCCCAAAAGGCAGCGTATGAACTTTATACGACTCCTGACCATCCAAGTCAGCGTATGCAAGTCATACGCTCCCAAAAGGCAGCGTATGAACTCCATACGATACACGCTTCCAAAAGGTAGCGTATGCAAGACACACGCTTCCTAAAAAGGTAACGTATGAACTTCATACGACTCCTGACCATCCAAGTCAGCGTATGCAAGTCATACGCTCCCAAAAGGCAGTGTATGAACTTCATACGACTCCTGACCATCCAAGTCAGCGTATGCAAGTCATACGCTCCCAAAAGGCAGCGTATGAACTCCATACGACACACGCTTCCAAAGGTAGCGTATGCAAGACACACGCTTCCTAAAAAGGTAGCGTATGAACTCCATACTGTGCTGTGCTAAAGAGCGCGCACAGTTCAGTGACGCAGCTAAAAAGCTAGCGTACACTGCTCACTGTCTTCTCCAAACAGCAAGAACTCCATGGATTGAACCCAAAGCTTCAAAAGTCCATAACTTGGTCAAAACAAGTCCAAATCCAACTTTCCAAAGGTCAAGATTGGGTAGAATAAAACTATCTACAACATAGAACCATCAAAACTTGCAAACAAAGAAGTTTGATAGATCAAAACCACCAAACTTCGAAAATAACTCATTTCTAGATCTCCAAAAATTAAGACTTCAAAATGAAAAATGCCAAGTTCTAAACTCTCTTAGGAACATGAGGAGAAGCTAATAGAGCAATAAAAATGGGCTCTCATGTGGAAGCAAGTTGTACTTGCCTATGGTTGGTAGGTGGAGAGAGTAATAAAGAAGAAGAAGAGGAGTAATGGTGAGAATGTGAGTTTATGAGGAAAGAGAAAGAGAGGGTGGCTTTAAATATCAAAGGGGTGGTTGGTGGGAGTTGGGTCGGGTCCAATGGGTCGGGTTGGGGGTTCATCCAAGGCCAACCCGCAAGCAAGGCAAGGAGGTTAAAAGCCAAAAAAATAAATACAGGAATAAAATTACAGGAAATAAAATTGCAAAATATTAATTAACATGAATTAAAGGAATTTAAAATACAGGATAATACATGATAATTACTAAATAAATACACATGAGTTGTACATGTATAGAAATACGCATTCTGGGAACGGGAAGTGACAAGGTGGAAGGCACAAAACTAGGGTACGCCAAACTGGGGTACGCCAGGTCGAGCTGCGCCAGACTAAGCTACGTGAGGTCGAAAGGCGCAAAGCTAAAGAGCGCCGGCTGGGTTGCGGTAGGGACAAGTGCGCTAGGGCCAATAGGTGCCTGGGATAGGGTGCGACTGGAGAGGTGCTGCGCTAAAGAGCGCACACAACCAAATGGCTCGACATCAAGAGCATGCGCAACTCAGTGGCGCGGCCCTAATGAGCGCGCGCATACTGCTCACCTTCTTTTCCAACAAACCGAAAAGAGCTCAAAGAACCCATGAACTTCAAAATGTCATAACTTGTCCAAAACAAGTCTGATTTGAGACTTCCAAGGGCCTAAACTGTATAGAACGAGATTTCCTACAGCCTGGGATGACTGGTTTTTGGAAAATACCAAGTTTTAATAGATCAAACCAAAGAAAAAGAAAAAAAGATCAAAATCTAGATCTACAAAAATCCATCTATCAAAACCAAGAATGTCAAGTTCTAATATAGCTTGGAATCTTGCAAGGAAGAGAATAGAACATTAAAACTTGAGATCCATCATGAAGCAAGTTGCACTTGCCTAGGGTTTCTTTGGTGGGTGGGGAGGAGTAATGGAGAAGATGAAGAAAATAAATGAAGAGTTATGGAGGAGAGAGAGAGGAGTTAACTTATATACCAACATACTCATCTCAAACCACACAAAACCAAACCAAGCCAAGCCAAGCTAAGATGAACCAAAATAAGCTAAGTCAAGCCATGATGAACCAAGACCAAATAAACTAAGACTAGATTAACCCAGAACTAGGCTAAACAAGACAAGTCAAAACACGGATCACCTGACAAACGTCAGAAATTCGTACACGTATACTGAAAATACGTATAACAGAAAACGAGAGTGACAGTCTCCGCACCTGATGAGATTCTTTTGCACCCTGCAAGCAGACTATATGGTCATCAGTACATTATTATGCACTTGTGGTGAGGCTAGCTCACCCACTCGCTATCATTACCAAACATGTTTATTTTACTTTTGTGCACCATCTATCATTTATTGTTTTACTAATCTTGCCTTAGGATCAGTTTCATGGCATATAATATAAAGCCTATCCCGTGTTATCGATATCAAGTGTCGTATGTGAATAGCATTCACAACTTACCATACTTACCGTACGATCTTCCCTATTCAAGGTAAACCAAGTTAGCCAACATATTATATGTAAAGACTTAAAGGATTGTATAAGCATTTCCAAATTGTCAAGGGCGTGTTACTGCCTCAGGGTATACGAAGTATTCAAGTTGTCAAGTTGTGCTATTTCAATGTCCATGTTCACGCAGTTGTTCAGTTGTTCAGCTTACTCAACTTGTTGGTTTGTGTTATACTCAAACATTGTTCAAATATGTCAGTAACTTAGCATGTTCAACTTAGTCAGATTATTTGTTTTAATGCAAGGTCTCGCACACGGATTACCGTAATCGAGCCAACTTAATCTATATGCACCGGTCGCTGGCACCACAAGCCATTTGGACATTTACTCCTCTTGGTATTCTAACCTATCAAGCGTAATGGCTGGTACACCTTGATAGTCTTCTGATATACCTGGCCTTACGTCTCTTGGGTGGCCAAGCCCGCACCCAATTATCCTATAAGCCATGATTCCGCCTAAGCCGGCCACGATGTTGTTGATCGTTGTCTTAGAATCCTTAATCACTTCTTCTCCCTGTATATGAGTGGGTTGTCCGTGACTATTTTGTATTATCTTGTCATTTTTAACTTAACGGTTGTCTTTCAGCCATAGGCTGTCTTTGAGCCATAGTCGATTACCGACTAGGTTGGCGGCGGCATCCGTGCAGCGTGGGTAGCGAGCCCCATTGCACGTTCCGTCATACCTGACTCTAATCCTTCTTTCCTTTATTTCATTCTTTCTTTCTTTTCATTCTTTCACTTGTTCATTCGTTCATTGATTCATTCACGTATTCATTCAGTCATTCGTTGATTCCTTCATTCACTTATTCGTTCATTCATATATTACGCAACTTCCTGTATGGGAACCGAAGCCTTTCAATGTTTCTAGTGCTCTATTCGGAATGACTATGTTGATAGTCTTTCCTTCATTTTAATGAACCATTCATTGTTTCATGTCTCAAGTTGTGTTACGATTGTAAGTGACAAGCCTTTCGTTAATAATCGAACGCAAAAGTAAATCTACTCAAAATGTAAGCTGAGCATTTGCGCGAGCATGGAGTGCGGTGCGAGAGTTCGCATATTTTCTAAGTTCTTTTTCATGTTCTATACAGGCATATAAGATAGGATTATTTTCTTATCTAGGTGCATTGAGTCATTTTATTTTTATTAGCATGCACGGTGTTGTCGCCTAGCGATTCTAGCAATATTGTCCGAATTATTATGTGTCTAGGCTAAGCAAAGACAGGTTCATCGGAGCCACCCACCTTAGCGACGAAAGCATCGGCCAAGCGAGACTCCGAGCGCGCCTTTGAAAGTCTAAGTCAGGATTCTTCTTGAAGGGCCAACTTAACACTTGCATGGATTCGCATGAATACTTCATCGGGTCGACGGAACTCTTCGAATCAACAATTTATTTGAGTCGTTGTACATGTCGTTTGAATCGGCATTCCGCTAGGGCGAAGCGGATCGTTTCACCTATACTGCGTGTTCAATTACTCTGAGATTTGTGAAGTTTCAACTTGATGTTTCAAATAAGAATGATCAAATGTAATGTTCTTGCCTTGTACGAGTGCAATTCCAGACTCGTACGACATCATGCCTTAGCGAGAACGATCGATTTGACATAATGGGAATGGAGACGAACGGTTCATCGAATCAGGATGTGACAATGAGGACTGAATTTTGCGATGGAATGAATCAATTCTTGTGTAATGATGACATCGTCACCAATGTGTCTTCCAAGAATGAATGTATTTTGGAACGGGCTAATGAGTTTATTAAGATAGGTCGGATCCTATTAGCAATAATTTTTATAATGATTTTGGAGGCAACATTACACAAAAATATTGGTTGAAAGTCAGATGGCTTAGTGGATTGGAAATTTTTGGCTATAAAGGTGTGATTAAAAGATGGTGGCATTGAGCTATTTTAAAAAGAAAGAGAAAACACTGAATAAGGGAAGATACCTCATGGCCAATCTAAGTCTGAGCATTTTTGATAGAAGAGTACAGGAATTTGCCTTCATATATGGCATGTTCAATCAAGCATCGATTAAGTCAAGAATTAATTTATACATTTTACCCACAACCTATGTGGGGGCCGGACCGTTAGTAACATGCCATCCAGAAACAACATGATAATGGAGAAATAAAATTATTGCTGAAAATTAGCCAAATGTGTGATCCATAATGTTCTCCAACTATAATTCATTTAGAAGAATCTTATGTTACTGTTTATTTGATTGTGCAATGATTTTTCTATGAACCAAATACGTTTGTGTGTGATACAAATGGAGTGTTAGGATTTGTGTGCTTTGGTAGTTAGAGATCGTGATGCACTGTGGAGTGTTAGAACTCGTAAATGAAAATTAGGGTTATAAGATTATCCAAAATAAATAATTTTTATTTTGTAACACTATTTTTGAGTTATACTTAACCAATTATATCTGTTTCATTTTAATTCTTCGTCCTTTGACTGGGGGTTGCATATCGTTTGACGACCTAGTATTACTAGCTTTGATAAGTTGAATCCGAAAAGGTTGCTACTATACTTATAAAGGAAGATGTGGAGAATTAAGAACGAGATACATGAACTGAAGGTGAGCATGTTGGTTATTGAAATTCTTCTCAGCATTAGTAGGTATACAAGTATTTATGCACATATTCTGTAGTTGGGGCAGAATTGTGTAATTCCATATTTATATTTTTTAGAATGTTTTTCTTTCCAGTATTATTAGTTATATCTTGTAATAGATGATTTATGTTGTACTTATCCTAGAGCTTTACTGATGACAATCGCGACTACGAGTACTGGTGTATTTGTATGTTGCATAGCCTAGAATGTTTGTTACGTACTCGGCCTATAGTATTCTGGGAGCGGTATGTGACAACGTGAAACTAAGCCACATGGCAATGGACAACTAGTACGGCTACTGATGGATCCAACCTTATTGGACATACTAGAGCATACTCAAATGTATAACAGTGAACTCTTAGTCCATGAATGTTATATAAGACATATAAACTAATCCATCCTCACATAAAGAAAAGAACATAAACGACAAAAAACTAAATATCTAAGACATAAATGTATAACTGTAGATAGTATTAAATATATCCAACATAATACTGTAGAACCCTAGAGGGGGGGTGAATAGGGAAATTAAAAATTAACTACAACAATTGATGCAATAAGGATAATTGAAAGTAAAGAGAAGAAAGATCAAACGCAAACGCAAGGATGTATCCTGGTATCCTCTTTTGAGGCAGTCCAGTCCCGGAACTCTCTCCGGCTTTAATCCACTATTTAACCAAATAGTACACACGAGTTTGGATCCGAAGAACTCGCCAACTTCAACACGAGTTTGGATCCGAAGACTCACCAACTTCTACACACGAGTTTTCTTACGAAGGCTCGCCAACTTCAAACAAAATAGAATGAAAACTTATTGATCTTCTACCACGTGAAGATCGAAATGTACAACTCTTTAATACTCTAGCACTTTGGGAGAGGATGACAATGAAAAGCTTGGAAGAGTATTAATGGTGGAGCTCTTGGTTATTGGAAAATTTATGGAAGAGTTGGTGAGGTAGCTCAAGAGAGAGAGAGCTTCCTTTTATAAGAGAACCAAGAGTTGGTGGCATTTAATGCTCTGAATACAGACAGACCGGCATGTCGTCGGTATGCAGCGGCATACCGTCGGTATACCGGCCAAATAGTAACGATCATATTAATGACCGTTTGAGAGCATTAAATGCGGCCATTAATGCTAGTCAGAGCAATTCAAAAACCAAATATTTGAAACTCGGTATACCGTCGGTATGCCGGAGCATGCCGCCGGTATGCCGACAATTTGTCACAGCAAGTTTTGAGTTGCTAAAAATGGTATACCGCCGGTATGCCGGAGCATGCCGTCGGTATGCCGACAATTTGTCACAGCAACTTTTGGGTTGCTAAAAACGGTATACCGTCGGTATGCCGGAGCATGCCGTCGGTATGCCGACAATTTGTCACAGCAACTTTCTGGACAAGAAAAGCGGTATACCGCCGGTATGCCGAAGCATACCGCCGGTATGTCGACTATTTGTCACAGCAACTTTCTGTATTCTAAAAACGGTATACCGCCGGTATGCCGGAGCATACCGCCGGTATGCCGCTCTGTAGCTATTTGATTTTTGACTTGTTCTTTTTACTGTCATCCGTCCTTAGGTGTTTACAGATATACCTAGACCAGTACAGACTCGAAGACTCTAAGCAGGAAGACGCTGTCTTATGCAGGGAACGTCGGTAACTGCTACAGTCTTCAAGGAAGAAGGAGAATGCTCTTGAACGGAAGAACTCCATGTAGTAGATCTTCTGAGAATGTTTGAATCTGAAGAACAGAAGACTAAACTACGAAGATGCTGTTAATTACTCAAAATAAAATGTGCCAACAAACTCCCCTATTTTGATAATTGACAAAATAGAGAGATAGCATCTTCAGGGAGTAGCTCCCCCGTAGGTAGACAGCTCCCCCTCAATACGATTTCTCCCCCTTTGTCACTTAGTCAAAGATGGGGATAATCAATAGAAACAGTGTATAATAAAAATGACACGAGTATATAAAGAGAAGCATGCATTAATATATTGAAGTAGGAAGTGAATACATGCTGGACCCATACATATCATAGTGATAAAATAAAAGACTCTCCACAACGAGAGCCGGACACTAGAGACAACCATAGATAAAGTCCCCGAAGGACAGCAAACAACTAGTAACAACCACACACCGGTCCCCGAAGGACCACAAAAGACAACATAAAGACAAACACATAAAAACTAGAAACACTCAAAAACCGAAACCATCACCAAAAGGAAGTCATCCCTAATCCTCAGCCGGATCATCATCATCACCCTGAGCTTGCTGGAAGGCGCCAAAAGGATCAATGCCGTCAGGGTACATAAACCCATAGGCATTGGGGTCAGAGAAACGCAGGGCCGTGTACATAGGATCCTGAAGATTAAGATCCAGAAAGGCATCCCGGTCTTGCAGAGTGCGCTAAATAAAATACCCCTGATCGTGGAAACGAGACTGGATCAGGGTGCCAAGTCCACGAGTGTGGGCCCGCATCTGCTCCTCCGTCTGGGCCATCCGCATATCAAAGTGCTGCTGAGTGAGCGGCATATAACGGCCCGAAGTAGGAGGTGTAGATGTGGGAGCAGCAGGAGTAGATGCCGGTTGCTCTTGGGAAGATGAGGCACGAGAAATAGAGGTGCCAGCAAGGGCACGGGAGACAGCAAGATATGAGGGGACGCCATCCGAGGAGCAGAGAGACAGGTCAACATGTTTGGCCTCCATAAGCAGAGTGATAAAAGAGCCATAGTAGAGATTCTGCTTCCCCGAAGGTATGACACGCCGGAATTGCAGAAGAAGAGTCTTCGGGAAGGAGAATCGCTTCCGGACATAGAGATGATACATGCAGACGAGGGCATCACCGGTGATTGCGTCATAGTTCCCGCCCTTAGGAAAAAGAGTATAGCACACGATCCGATGGAGCTCGTAGTAGAACGGCTCCAGCTGGACAGAGAGGGCCGGGATGGCAGGAGGGTTGGGACCCTTGCAGATGATATGGCAGAATTCGTCGAAAGGTGATGCCGCCGAGGAGTTGAGAGCACCCAAAGAAGGTAACGCTTCCCCTTTGTCCGGGATGCCTAAGATGTTCCCCACTTCCCGAGAAGTAAGACGGAAGTGACGGTCATTGACCATAGATTGAATGGCGGATGGATCGTCGTCATCCCCTCTCATGTTGCAATAAAAAAGTCGAACAGCAGCGGGGTAGACAGGAATTTGGCACCGAAGGAGAGAGGAGAGACCGGCATCGTCAAACAAAGGGACGTGACCGGGGAAGAGATTCCAGTTGATCGCCCGTCCCTTGAACACGTTGTGATGGACGAAGTGCTGGAACCAAAGCTCGGCCGCCAGAGAGTTGGAGAAGACGCGTTGGTCATAGCCGGTAGGTAGCGCCACCGGGACGAAGGGATTGAACAAGGAGGAGAAGGAGGTTCGGGGGCGCTTAGGGTTTACCATGTAGAGGGATTTGGTGCTTTGGTGTGGAAGAAGAAGTAGTAGAGAGGAGATGGAAGAAAGAGGGTTTTTAAAGTAGAGGAGGAAGATGAAGAGATGAGTTTGAAGGGGGGGTAGGGAGGGAACGGTTGTAGAGGAGGAGTAAAGTGGGGAGATAAAAAGGTGATGGGATGAATTAATGAGAGTGGAGTAAAAAGAGGAGAGAAAGGGGGAAGGTGATATGAAGAGTAATAAATAGGAAGGGAGTTGAGGAGATGGGTAGTTAAGAGGGATGGGATGGATGAGAGGGAATAAAGATAGGATAAAAAGAATAATGGAAGAGAGATTAAAAGGTGGGCCCGGATCTCAGAGTAGGTGTCCTGTCCGTCTCCATCCGGCATACCGGCGGTATGCCGACGTGTACCGACGGTATGCCGAATTTCGAAACAGAACATAATTCTGCTTGGAAAAACGGCATACCGTCGGTATACCGTAGTATACCGTCGGTGTGGCGGCCGAATGGACTATGGATCAAAGGACAAAATGCCTAGTTCACGACAAAGGAAAGAGAAGCGATCTTTCGGAAGAGGCTTAGTGAAGATATCGGCTAATTGATAGGTAGTATTAATAAATTCAAGACGGATATCTTCTTTTTGCTGATGGTCACGAAGAAAATGGTGTCTAATTTCAATGTGCTTCGTGCGTGAGTGACAAATCAGGTTTTTCGTGAGATTGATAGAGCTAGTGTTATCACATTTAATAGGGGTGCAAGAATGAGAAATGCCATAATCTAAAAGTGTTTGTGACATCCAAAGAATTTGTGCACAACAACAACCAGCCGTAATATACTCTGCCTCAGTGGTTGAAAGAGCAACAGAGTTTTGCTTCTTACTAAACCACGATACCAAGGACTTCCCGAGAAATTGACAAGTGCCACTAGTGCTTTTTCGGTCAATCTTGCATCCGGCAAAATCCGCATCCGAAAAGCCGTGAAGCTCAAAGGATGAGGATTTCGGAAACCAAAGACCCATGTTAATGGTGCCTTTGAGATAACAAAAAATGCGCTTAACGGCACTAAAATATGATTCCTTAGGATTGGCTTGATATCGTGCACACAAGCAAACACTAAACATGATATCCGGACGGCTAGCAGTTAAATAGAGTAAGCTACCGATCATACCTCTATACTTACGAATGTCGACCGATGTGCCATCTTCATCACTGTCAAGCTTTGTCGTTGTGGCCATAGGAGTCCTCATTGATTTGGATGAGTCAAGGTCGAAACGCTTGAGGGGTCCTTTGTATATTTTGCTTGATTGATGAAGGTTCCTTTAGGTCCTTGTTTGATTTGTAATCCCAAGAAGAATGAGAGTTCACCCATCATACTCATTTCAAACTCTTCCTGCATAACTTTGGCAAATTCTACACAAAGTGTGTTATTAGTAGAACCAAAAATAATATCATCAACATAAATTTGAACCAATAAGAGAGTCCCATCATGGGATTTAATAAAAAGTGTGGTGTCAACTTTTCCCTTTGAAAAATTATGAGAAACAAGAAAAGAGCTAAGACGCTCATACCAAGCACGTGGAGCTTGTTTGAGGCCATAAAGGGCTTTATGGAGTTTGAAGACGTGATTAGGAAATTAAAAATCTTCAAAACCGGGAGGTTGTTTAACATAAACTTCCTCTTTAATAATACTATTTACAAAAGCACTTTTAACATCCATTTGAAAAAGCTTAAAGTCATTAAAACAAGCAAAGGCACAAAGCATACGAATGGATTCAAGACGTGCAACCAGAGCATAGGTTTCGTCGTAGTCAATGCCTTCCTCTTGGTTATAGCCTTGAGCAACCAATCGGGCTTTGTTACGAGTCACTAACCCATCTTCATTAAGTTTGTTGCGAAACACCCATTTAGTTCCAATAATGGGATGATTGCTAGGTTTTGGGACAAGTTCCCAAACCTTGCTTCGCTCAAATTGATTTAGCTCCTCTTGCATAGCTATCATCCAAAATTCATCAAGAAAAGCATCATTAACATTTTTAGGCTCTATTTGAGAGATAAAAACCACATTGGCACAAAGATCACGAGTGGCGGATCTTGTGCTAACACTTGAGGAAGAATCCCCAATGATAAGCTCCTTAGGATGATTGGTGACAAATCTCCATTCTCTTGGGAGATCCTTTGGAGGAGGCTCGAGAGGAGGAGACTCTTTAGATGGGGTCACAACTTCATTGTTAGATGAAGAAGGACGATCCTCAATAAGGGAGTTCTCCAACCCAAACGAGATGTCATCAATATCCTCGGAAGAGGAGAATGTAGAAGAGTTGAGTTCATTAAAAGAGACATTGATTGACTCTTCGACAACAAGACTTCTTTTGTTAAAAACACGAAAACCTTTACTATGAGTAGAGTATCCAAGGAATATTCCTTCATAGGCTTTTTCTTCAAACTTGCCTAGGTTATCCTTGGTATTCAAAATAAAACAATTGCAACCAAAAACTTTGAAATATTCAATAGAAGGAATTTTGTTGAACCAAAGCTCATAAGGAGTCTTCTTAGTAATAGGTCTAATTAAGACTCTATTAATAACATGACACGCCGTATTAACGGCTTCCGCCCAAAAATATTGGGGGAGCTTATATTGGTTTAACATAACCCGGACCATATCGCCAAGGGTTCTATTCTTTCTCTCCACAACACCATTTTGTTGAGGAGTACGAGGACAAGCAAAATCATGTCCAAAACCATTCTTTTCACAAAATTTTTTGAAATCAACATTATCAAATTCTCCTCCATGATCACTCCTAATTTTGTTGATAGAAAAACCTTTCTTATTTTGAACACGTTTACAAAAAGCAACAAATTCACGAAAAGTATCACTTTTGCAAGCAAGAAAAATAACCCAAGTAAATCTCGAAAAATCATCAACTAAAACAAAAGCATAAAGTTTGCCACCAAGGCTAGCTACTCTACTAGGCCCGAAAAGATCCATATGAATAAGTTGAAGGGGTCTAGTGGTACTCACAGAGTTGATGGATTTGAAGGATGACTTGGTCAACTTACTTTTCTCGCATTCTTCACATATCATATCCTTTTTGAAAGGGATACTAGGAAGTCCTCGTACAAGCTTCTTGGAGGCGAGGCGAGAGATGGTATCCATGTTGGCGTGTCCAAGCCTCATGTGCCAAAGCCAACTCTCATCGTTCTTTGCAACTAGGCACCTGTCATTGTTAGTACCTTCAACAAGATAAAGAACATAAATATTGTTTTCTCTAATGCCTTCATACACAATAGTTCCATTGGAGCTATCGGTAATGTAGCATTTGAGTTTAACAAACTTGATATCATAGCCATTATTGGTAAGATGGCTAATACTAAGGAGGTTATGCTTGAGATTAGTAACAAGACATACATTATTAATACAAGGATAAGGAGGAGAACCGATATTACCATTTCCAATAATATAACCTTTAAGATTGTTACCGAAGGAGACGTGTCCTTCCTTCTTCATCGATAGCGTTGTAAAAAGTGAAGCATCACCGGTCATGTGCCATGAACAACCGCTATCGAGAATCCACTTGCTTCTAGCATGAGAAGGATTCGTCACCTACAACATAAGTTGAAGATGAACATTTTGGTACCCATGATCTTATGGGTCCTTGAGTGTTAGTCTTAGGAACCCATTTAAGAACTCTCATGTCAACTTGTTTTCTTGTATAACAAAAATTTGAAGTATGACTGAGCAAACCACAATAATTGCACATTAAAGAAGATCTAGAAGAGGAAGTGTGAGTGTTGTGCATATATGAGTTTCTAGTGTGAGAAGTTCTACCATGAGTGTTATGATGATAGTAAAAAAGCATGATGAGAGGTGTTCTTCTTAACAAAATGTCCTTTTCTTGTGTTAGAAAAGGAGTTGTGTGTAGTGTTCATGTAATGGTTATGCCTAGCATTGTGATGAGTGCGAGGGTGTCTTGGAGCATGCATGTGAGTGGTATTCTTATTACCTAAATTCTTACTCCGTGTAAGAAGATCATTATACTTAATAGAAGTGGAATATTCTCTTCTATTAGCATCTTGACATTTGTGCATGGTAAATTCATAAGAGCTTCTCATGGATTGAATCTCATCATCCTTTTTCTTGATGGTGTCAAGAGATTCTTGAAATTTGAGTCGCAAAGACTCCATTTCATCCGTGTCGGAAATAGGAGATTTTCCCTTCACATCAATAATGATACTTGAGAGCCTCTCTACTTCAAGTTGAAGAGCCTCAACCTCCTTAAGAGATTTCTTGTATTTATTCCGAACACCTTTGTGTTCTTCATGTAACTCAAGAATGGCTTTCTCCAAATCATCATAGGTAAGAGTGTTTAAGGAAAAATCATCAAGTACCTCATCGGTTGCTATGAGACAGACGTTGGCATTGTGTTTGCACTCCTTGTCGTTGTCAGAGTCGCTCGCGTCGCTTTTACACCAAATGTTAGTGTTGGCAAACTTTTTGGAGGACGAGCTTCCCTTGCTAGGCTTCTCGTACTTGCTTTAGTCTTTTCGTATCATCGAACAATCCCTCTTGATGTGTCCGGGTCTTCTGCATTGATAGCACGCCGGGTCTTCTTCATTGTCCCGTCTAGAGCGGTTGGCCTTGTTGAACTTTAAGAACTTCCGGAAGTGCTTAGCTGTGAGAGCTATTTCTTCATCATCGTCCGACTCATTGTCGTCGGAGCTATCCTTGGAGTAGGACCTTGATGCTTTGAGAGCAAGAGTCTTCTCCTTTTCTTTGGTCTTCTCCTTCTCCTTCTCTTGAATGGAGGATTCCTCTTGATCCTTCATGTCAAGCTCGTGAGTCATTAGCTTACCCATGAGGGTCTCTAGGTTCATGACGGTTAGATCGTTCCCCTCAATAATTGCGGTAGCTTTAGGACTCCAAGCTTTCGTCAATCCTCTAAGAATCTTCCTTATCTTTTCATGAGCGGGATATTCCTTTCCAAGAGAAGAGAGAGGGTTAATAATGTCACCAAAACGAGTCAACATGCTAGCAATTGATTCATCATGCTTCATTTTAAAAGACTCATATTCTTGCGTGAGTCTACTGATCTTGGATTCCTTCACTTGTGAAGTTCCCTCGTGTGTGACTTCAAGTAACTTCCAAATCTCATTGGAAGTCTTGCAAGTAGAGATTCGGTTGAATTTACTACTGTCGAGAGCACAGTAAAGAGCATTCATTGCCTTGGCATCTCGACAAGCAAGCTTCTTGATGTTTTCAGCAAGTGTCTCCCGAAGGGTGTCAGAAGCAATATCCTCAATAGCTCTGGAAGGAGTAGGAAGGCCATTTATCACGCAATCCCATAAATCAAAATCTATGGACTTTAGATAAATGCCCATCCTAATCTTCCAGTAGTTATAGTTGGTACCATCAAATAGGGGAGGCCTATTTGTGGAGTGTCCCTCATTGTGAAACGTGTTGATGCTAGGGTTAGAGGCCATGGATCACTCAAGGGTGTAAATCCAAATCAAGAGAACAAAGCTCTGATACCAATTGTAGAACCCTAGAGGGGGGTGAATAGGGAAATTAAAAATTAACTACAACAATTGATGCAATAAGGACAATTGAAAGTAAAGAGAAGAAAGATCAAACGCAAACGCAAGGATGTATCCTGGTATCCTCTTTTGAGGCAGTCCAGTCTCGGAACTCTCTCCGACTTTAATCTACTATTTAACCAAATAGTACACACGAGTTTGGATCCGAAGAACTCGCCAACTTCAACACGAGTTTGGATCCGAAGACTCGCCAACTTCTACACACGAGTTTTCTTACGAAGGCTCGCCAACTTCAAACAAAAGAGAATGAAAACTTGTTGATCTTCTACCACGTGAAGATCGAAATGTACAACTCTTTAATACTCTAGCACTTTGGGAGAGGATGACAATGAAAAGCTTGGAAGAGTATTAATGGTGGAGCTCTTGGTTGTTGAAAAATTTATGGAAGAGTTGGTGAGGTAGCTCAAGGGAGAGAGAGCTTCCTTTTATAAGAGAACTAAGAGTTGGTGGCATTTAATGCTCTGAATACAGACAGACCGGCATGTCGTCGGTATGCAGCGGCATACCATCGGTATACCCGCCAAATAGTAACGGTCATATTAATGACCGTTTGAGAGCATTAAATGCGGCCATTAATGCTAGTCAGAGCAATTCGAAAACCAAATATTTGAAACTCGGTATACCGCCGGTATGTCGGAGCATGCCGCCGGTATGCCGACAATTTGTCACAGCAAGTTTTGAGTTGCTAAAAACGGTATACCGCCGGTATGCCGGATCATGCCGTCGGTATGCCGACAATTTGTCACAGTAACTTTTGGGTTGCTAAAAACGGTATACCGTCGGTATGCCGGAGCATGCCGTCGGTATGCCGACAATTTGTCACAGTAACTTTCTGGACAAGAAAAGTGGTATACCGCCGGTATGCCGAAGCATGTCGCCGGTATGCCGACTATTTGTCACAGCAACTTTCTGTATTCTAAAAATGGTATACCGCCGGTATGCCGGAGCATACCGCCGGTATGCCGCTCTGTAGCTATTTGATTTTTGACTTGTTCTTTTTACTGTCATCCGTCCTTAGGTGTTTACAGATATACCTAGACCAGTACAGACTCGAAAACTCTAAGCAGGAAGACGCCGTCTTATGCAGGGAACGCCGGTAACTGCTACAGTCTTCAAGGAAGAAGGAGAATGCTCTTGAACGGAAGAACTCCAAGTAGTAGATCTTCTGAGAATGTTTGAATCTGAAGAACAGAAGACTAAACTACGAAGATGCTGTTAATTACTCAAAATAAAATGTGCCAACAAATACAAGTCTGTCCTTTGTTTGACGGTGTAGACACCCTCACCCAAATTTCTTGTTCCGAAAAATCTTTTTAATAGTTAGTTGTTATTTATTTTTTTTATTTAACTCGGTTAATTTCTTGCATTAAGTAGAATTTCTAATAATTTATAAATTTTTAATTACACAAGCTATTAATTACTATTATCTTAAACTATTCCTTTAGTTTAATTAAATATAAACTAATTACCTTTCTTCCTAATATAATAAATAAGCTATTAATAATTTAATCCTAACTAAATCATAAATGATTAGTTATTTATCTAATTGAGTTTTATTTAACTGAAGTTTAATTAATTTAAATCTTCACTCTAAAATTTAAATCTTCTACTCTTCCCTTCCCTTCCCCTCCCCCTCTCCCTCCCCCTCACACACACACACACACACACACACACACACATAACTCACACTCCCCCACTCTCTCACACTCTCACTCTCACTCTCTGCCATGCCATTTTGTGGACATTTGGACCTGTCTTGGTATATGCTTCCTATATTGTGCAATATGGACATTATTGATGACGATAATAAGAAGGTCAAGGTTGGGGGCTTTGAGTGAGACAAGGAAGCTACTGTGGTCAAGTGTAAATTCCGTTTGTTTTGGCAAATTATTAGGACACTTTAAACCCTCTGAAACATATGCATTTCTAATTTTCACTCTCTTCTCAAATCCTCTCAAACCTAAACTCGTTTTCTCCACCACCTCCATCTTCACCAAAACCCTTCTCTTCAAGCTTTCTCAAACATAAACTTTTTTCCTCCTCCTGTTGCCGACGAGCTTGACCCGCTGCCGAAACTTTCATACATCATTTCTTAGCACTGACAACATAAAAAAAAATCAAAATGGTTGTTGCCGAAATTTTGATGTCATGGACATGATTGGAATAGGGTTTGGAGAAATGGGTTGGGAGGGATTTGAAATTTTGAACCCATGAATTTCGAAATAAGAAATTCTGACACAGTCACGGCTGGGAAGACTCAGAACTGTAGAAAATTTACATAATCATGTATGTTGTCAGGACCGTAGAATTTGTATTTGTAATCCTTCCAATTGATAGGACTGTCAAAAAATTTGACAGTCTTGAGAGGAACTTGCTGTGAAAACAAGTTTTTGACTGTCCTAAAAATAATTATGACTAATCTTATAGACCGTATATAGTTGAAGGTTTATTTTTAAATGAACAAAATTGAGACTTATCTCTAAAATAGATTTATAGACTATATATAGTATATAGATGAAGGTTTATTTCTTTTGAATGAACAAAATTGAAAAACTTATCTATAAAATAGATTTAAAATTGAAAAACTTATCTAAAATAGATTTATAGACCGTATATAGATGAAGGTTTATTTTGAAAAGAACAAAATTAATAGACTTATCTGCAAAATAGATTTAAAATTTTGTGTTTTTTAAACCGAATAGATAATTTATTTATCTCTAAAATAGATTTACAAATATTAATATAGATAACTTAATGATTATATAAAAATATAAAATCCTTCAATTACGTGAAACAATATTTAAGAAGTTGCGCACTCTAACTATGCTGTACTGTTACAACAAGTTCCTTTTAGGATTGTTAAATTTTTTGACAGTCCTATCAATTGGAAGGACAGTCAAAAATTTTGACAGTCCTAAAAAATATGCTGTTCAAGTTTTTATGTAGAACTGACAGTTCTACCAATTGGAAGCATTGTCAAAACTTTCGGCATTCCTAAATAAAATATGATGTTTAATGTTTTATATAGGATTGTCAATTTTTTTGAAAGTCCTTCCAATTGGTATGACTGAAAATATTTTTGACAGTCCATTATCGTCCCCGTCGCGTCTATGGACGAATTTTCGAAGTTCGAAACCCTAAAATGGATTCAAAACTTCACAAATCCGTCTAGAATGAATACTAAATCAAATTTTAGTTAGTAGAAGATAAAATTTAGGCATGAACATGAATTGAGAACAATATTTAAAATTTGGACGTTGAGATTTGGAAGAGAGAGTTTTTAGTGTTTTGGAAAATAGAAGCGAGGTAGAAGACAAAAGAAAAAAAAAAGTGATTTATATACCAAAATTTGGACTAACCCTAAATAATAATTTTTGAAAGTGCGCAAACTTGTATATACACAATTAGGGAACATGGAGAATTGAAAATGGAGAATTAAGGAACATGTATTGACATGCAGCTTGCAGGAAACAGCCTCGTGATTCACGAACTAAGGAACGTGGAGAAGGGAACAAAACAAGAAACCTTCATTTCATCAAAGCCCTTGATAAATGACTGTAGGTTGTTAAGGATGAACCAGGCGCTCTCTTCTAGTAGACAAACGGAAGTATTCTCCAGGGCACGAGCTTGCAGTATTCTACCCAAACTTCTTTGTACTTCTGGGAGAAGTTTGTCATGTGGAATTACAGAGCTGTAAAGGAAAAAGGTAGGATGTCAGAAACACACTAGATACCTATTAATAACCCTTTGACGAGATCGCAAAATATTTGAGTCACCTAGCTCCACAAGGCAAGGCATCAAATCTCCGAGATAATTAGAGTGCCTTCACTCTCCCCTGCCACGACGAAAGAGACTGTTTATTTGCAGTTTTTGTGATGTTTGTAGAACTGAGATTTAGAGGATATAAAATAAGGGTGAGAAATCCAATGATTCCTGGCATGTCTTCTAACAACGGCAAATTAGGCTCAAAGCACCATCTTAAGATGACATTTAAGTTATATAAACTTGATAAGTTGATGTTAAGCTCTCCACAGTATGACTGGTTGGAACAAAGTTTAGCAACAAATGTAGTCAAGGTAATCGGAAGCAGGATCATGATATCTCGAGCCCCCTAGGAATCAGAACAGGCATCTATCCTCGTATATTGTCAAGAAACATATTATGACAATGTTTCAAAACTTATTCAAGCATATAATATATAGCTAAAACAATTGAAGAATTCTGAGATCCCTACCAAAATGAAAGGCAAGGGAATTGGAAGAGCCAGAGCATTAGGCACACAAAGCTATGTTGAGGAACCTTACCAGTAGCCAGAGACGAGCAGCTTCCCTCCTACAACTTTAGGAGGCTTACCCCATATGTGAGCCTTGGGGTTCTTCTTAAATATATGCTTTTGTTCGTTAGCACGTCTGAATACTAGATAACTGCATAAAGGGCACAGAAGTTCGCAACTATAATATTTCTTAAAATTAACTTCCCACATGGGCCTTCGATAAGGCTAAAGTCAAAAATATATTTACATACAATGTTGAAAAGAGAACCCCACCCAGTAATAAAAACTAGGCAATTGACAATAGCAGCTGCTTTTGTTTGTTCCACTTTGTTTCTCAGAAGCCACCAACACTGAACCGATATGAGACGGTCAGCAGGATAGTAGACCATGAAAGAAAATGCTAGTTGGCATATTTAAGGAAGTGAATCTATTCTAATAGGTTGAAAGAGAAATATTTGCTTATCTTGATATATACCTGGATGCTGAATGTGAAGGGAATGAAAACCAGATCTCCAAAAGCCAACATGAAGCCTAACCTCTGCAATAATGTACCATCTATAACAATACAAACTGATTGCATTAGACAAAATAAAACTAATCGAGTGCAAAATTATGATGATGAAGGTTGCACACAATAACTGGATACATCAAAATGGTTCAGTAATGAAAGTACTAAGCATGTGCCCACTACAATCTCCATCTCAAGAGCAACAGACGGAGAAGTAGCCGGAAGAGCAAAAGATAGAGAAGTTGTCGGAGGAGCAAAGGAAGGAGCAATAGCATCAGTAACGGAAGGAGCAACAATAGTAGGAGAAACGGTCGGAGTACCGGTAGTACCATCACGAGCACTAGTAGGAGCCACCAACTCCGTAATATATCTCAGTTGTCTCTGAAAATTGAACACCAAGGTGGTCATCTGCTCCATAGTGAGAACGTCAGTAGCAATAGTAGTCTGCGCATGACTAGTAGTAGACTGTGTACCGGTAGCAGACTGTGCAGGTGGAAGAGCTCTAGAGTATACCAGTGGTTGCGACGCTAACGCCCCCTGTGCCTGCCTTTCCTCTACCAACAAGTTGTTCCATAAATTTTGTTGCCTACTCTTTCCAAATAAAGTAAGAAAAATGACTCTTTATACAAGTTGGAAATAACGTAAGACGTTAGAGTAAATCGTTAAGTGTAATTATTAACCAAGAAAATTGACTAGGATCAATATTAGATATTGCAACAAGAACACCCTAGAAATGGCTGCATTTGGATCTAAGTCGGACTCTTAATTAATGTAGGGTTCAAGACCTAAGTCTGAGGTCGTATTTCCTGTCACCACCTACAACATCGGAAATCAAGGCAAGTTTCATATTATTCATATTCGTGTTTTAATTGATAATCGAATACAATGCATCATTAGGACTATATACTGTATCGACACTGACTCACGGGATCCCTTTCGGGCCCAAATTGATTGCTTGATTGACTCATTGACTCGGAGATTGGGGGAGTAGTGTAGCGTTTGTGACCAAAGTCCATGTTACTAATATTGACTCTCTCGCGCTATATGTTCTTACTCCTGAGGGTAGCGTTTGTGACCACAGGGAGTTGAGCCGTACCGTATGCTAGCATTAGGCCCAATACTACATATTGAATCTACTAGCCGGTCACAGATTGCTACACTCTCAAATCACTATTGAATCATTGTAGATTGCATCATTATTGCTCCTGAGATTTCATTGCTTCTCTGATTCTTTATTATTGTTTAGAAAATATAATAATACTTTAAAACTGCTACTTGCATCATTTATTATTATTAGAATACTGGATGTGGATATATGTTCTTACTCCTCTCCTGACTGGAGACCAACATTTTTAGGTGATTGCGATAATGATGAGCTTACTTTTAGTACCTACTACGGACCCAAACAGAATTCTGAGGAGATAGCTGAACCCAATCAGGAGGCACCTGAGCCGACTACTAGTAGCCTACTCAGCATTGTATTTAAAGCTGTAAACTTTAGTACAACTTAAGTTTGTTCCGGCATTGTGTTTGAATTATTAAATTAAAGTTTTTTAATTTTTGCATTTTAGAATGTTGTGCTTGAGTCACTACTGATTGATACAGCTTACTGTCGTCGTCTCTCAACGGTGCAGACTGGACATATTCCAACTAGACCCATAAACTTGGAATCGGATCGTGACATATTTTCAGTGGAGGCCCATGCAGGTCTAGTCAACTTAGTCTTGACGAACATGCAGTCCTGCACCTTGACTTAGGTCTAAGTATGACTTTAGGAAAACAAACTCTAGAAACAATTAGAACATTAGAATTTTTTAACATTACAACATTTAGAGTATGAGAACTCGTCACAACATAGGACCGATGCTTTACTTGTATGCTTTAGGCCTTGTAGCTTATCAATTTGTTACTTATCTTCCTTCCTTCCATTCCAGAGAATGGTTGACGAAGGACTTACTCGATCTTGATTAACTAGGAACCTTACCCAGATTAGACCAATACTTATAAGTTGTGTTTGGCGTTATATTCTTAATATTAATGTTGTATAAAATCATAGAATTAGTAGGAAGTTGAGGCTATAGTCATCACAATTGTCTTAGAATCCATGCCTGTCATTAATACAAACCACTAAACTTTAACCCATTCCTTCTACTTTCTTAAATCAGATTTCATTATCAGAATACCTTGATCAAATTGTGATGTCTTCATTTTGACTTGTGAAACATAGCCTTTACCCTATTTGACTTAATAAACCCAGAATCCTTGCAATTACTGGTGTATTCACATTAGTATGATCTTTATCCATTTCAGACCATTTAACTTTATAATTTCTACAAACATTTTTGCTTCGAATGTGACATTCCTATTTGACCCCAAGGAAAAAGTTACATTCATCATGATAACATTCCGTTGACGCGTTTACCCTTTGAAAATCTTATGGATTTAGTTGAAAGAGTATTCAACAAACCACCATGGCATTACGGATGTGCACTGTAGCCATTTACCCAATTCACGAAAACTGTAAGTTTATTATAATAGCTAGCCCACAATCCAAGTCCAAGGCTTGGTAGGCTCACAAGAAATCAATTAAATAAAATAAATCTAAAAATAAAATTAACTAATTATTAAATAATAGTAATAATTAGAATTATAAATGAATCCACAAATAAATTTAAAAATAATTTTATAAATTCCAAAAATAATCACCTTGATTTCAAAAATTGAATTTCAAATTTAGGAAAAGAATTTTATAACTCAAAAATTAGTTCAAATTTTTCGAAAATAGAAATTCAAAATTTAGGTAGTTACAAGTCTACCCACCATAAAAAAATGCGTCCTCGAAATTTAAATTAACATGCTCAATATAATTAAATCCAAATACGATCAAAGATAGTACTGAAATCTTCGTACAAATATTAATATAAGTAAAATCACTGGAGTGCGATCAAATACATGAAGGATGCGATTTGGCACAAATAAGATTAATCAAATAAAAAAATTCAGAAATGGTATGGTTTGGGACGATAAAAAAATCTAACCATGATTAACGCATGACCAAGAATAAAAACCAAATCATTAGGCATGAATAATAAAATGATTTGTGTTTAACACGAATAAGGATAATCAAGTCGGGTTATCAAAAAAATTATTATTCACGCACGTTCGAAGCAATTGACACGATGAAGATCATTATCAAAGCACGGTCAAAATCCTTTAGGTACGATCAAATACGATATGATTTAAGCACGATCAAGGATGGATTTGAAATCAAAATCCTATAAGCATAATAAAGAACTGAATCCAATCTCTTAGGCACGATATAGAATAAAATCGTCTAGATCAAAGCCATTAGTTATGATCAAATTGGAAACAAAGCACAGAATGGTTCAGGCACGATCAATTCGAAGTCATATGACGTGATTAAAGATTCAGAATTTAAACACAATTGAAGGATAAAATCAATGTATAGAACCAAGGTCACCTAGTCATGTAAAGTCATGTAGGCATGACTAATAGTTGGCATGTTCAAGAATAGAGTCATGTCTAAGATAGAATCTAGTCAGATAGGCCCTAAATATGATTAAGTGTAAAATCGAAATTTAGGCACGATTAGAATTAAATCATATTGACGTGATCGAAGAATAGAACTTGGACACGATTAAGAGTAAAATCTTAGTATAGCCGCGATCAATAGAATAAATATTTAAATCACAAGGTCATGACTAAAAATTAAAACTTGGGCATGATGCATGATTTGGAATGAATCTAGTCAAAAATAAATTTTAGATATGATTAAGAATATAATCAAGACCGTATAGTCACGATCGGAATGGAATTGATTTTACTAACAATGAATTCGAAGGGTGATTACAGGAATAGGAAAATCGGATCTCTATTATAGGAAAAAGTCAAGTATTAATTACAAGCTACAATATTCATGAAAATCAAACTTTTCCACAACAAGTTTAAGATATTTCTGACCTTTATTCCAATGATACTACTTCTCAATCGTATTCTTGTTTATAAATCCTCAATCATTCGTAATCCATTATCAACATAATCATAAAGTTCAAATTCCACTACCGTGATTTTAATTAAAACTGTCATTCGTCTATATAATCCTTCATCATGGTTCCAATTTAGATTTCTCGATTTATTCACTACTATATTTCAAAATTTAAAATTCTGTGTTGTATCAGTTCTTAGTCCTTCACCGCATAATCCATATATTTGGGTTCTTCAAGTCAATATTTCAACCTTAATTAAATATCTCAGGAACTCGTAACCTCAATTATCTAAACTTTATTTCCTAATATTCTTCTTCTTTTGAATTCTTCCACCTTCTATCTTTATATGAAAATATCCATACTAGAAATAACTTTTAAACATAACTGTTTCCAAAATTCAATAATGCTACTACTCTCATGATTGTGCTTCCATTCCTAGTTACAAATTTCCTCTAATAATTTCATCTCATTGTCCAAAGTATCATAACCAGTCTAAAACGTATTACTACCATACTAAAACTGATTCCTTCAAATCTTCAGTGTCCCGTGTTTCATTCTTCCTTGGTTCCTTAAAAATTTGTGGAATAGCTTGATTTAGCACGATTAGGGATAGCATCAAAATATGGTCAAATCATTTAGGAATGATCAATTATGGTACGATTTTAGATCATTAGGCACAATCGGGGATGGATTTGAATTCATAATTCGAAACCGTATAGGAATAGAAAGAATAAAATAAAAAATTTGGCACGAGCCAGTCCCAACTAAAAGGATCATATCGTTTAGATCAAAAATTATGATCAAGTGAAAATGATCAAAAAAAATTAAGTGTAGAATAATAGGCACGATCGAAGTCATATCAAGTCATATAGGTGTGATCAAAGATCAAAGCTTAGGCACGATTAAGGATAACTTCAAATATGATCATGGTCAATAGAATCTAATTTATTTAGACATGACCAGAAAGTTTATGACGATCAAAATATAGTCATGATCAAGGTCGTCTAGTCACGCAAAGCAAAGTAATCTAAGCATGACCAAGATTAAAATTTTGGCACGATTAAGAATAGGGTCATGATTTAGATCTAGTCATGATTAAATATGTTCAAAGCCTAGTCATGAGTAATAATAAAAAGAACTCTAGGTACGATCTAAATTAGAATTCTTCGAGTACGATCAAGAACCAAAATTTGACACGATTAAGATTATAACCAAAATCATTTAGTCACGATCAAATAGAGTCAAAATTTAGTAAATTGAAAATCAAAGAATGATTTCAACGGTAAGGAATCAAAAGATAGGATTTGCAGAGGGAATGATGAGGTAACCATCATACTCTACTCTCCCTTCTACCATTGATACCAATACTAGTTATACTGACACCTACAATAGAACTATTGCTACAAAGGTACTGCACTATGAGTTGATGCTTATAGTTCACATGTCCAACCAGGAATCACTCACAAGCTACACTCCCAATAATCAATACTGCTACTTAATGCCACAAACCTATCTGTAAGTTATAAACTACTACAATATCCAAGGTATCTCAAGAGTTAATAAAATGAAGCTCTATAAGGAACTTGACTAGAGGAACTAAGGATATTCCTTACTCTTGAGCTAGAGCAGGTGATGGCAATGAATTCTATAACAATAGTAGCGAAATGATAGAGGTGTTATGTTAAGAACCAATTTAGGATACAATCTGATAATCATATACGTCTATCCGTAATCATCTTACCCAGAATCTTTGCCGCACCAGTAAACATAATTGGTATAAACAATAGAATCCATAACTAAGGTATATACTTCTATAATCATGTTATCTAGAATTTTTACCACACCAACCGATATGGCTGCGAAAAACTCTAAATTTTATAACTAAGATAAGTATATCCAAAATTAGGCTCTAGGTCCTTGTCACGCTAGCTAGTATGGCTGCGATAAACTCTAGACTCCATAACTAAAATAGCCATTTACCTTTCACACTGTCCTCATCAATAACATTATCAGAATATACCTTAATTTAGTCCACAAAATTTATCTTGATTCAAAATCAAAGTCAACAACGAACACCAAGAATCAAATTCATCAACGAATCAAGAAGAAGTAGACGGAAACAAGTGAAAACGGATTTCGAGATAGTTTATAGTGAGATTCTCAAGTGTTGTCCCTGGAATCTCTCGGGAAACTTAATTTTTGATTGAGTACTCCCTTATCCTAATATCCAATTTCCTATATCTTATCACAGGCTCGCAGCAGTACGACTAAACCGATGTACTACCATGACATCGCACTAGTTGCGAAGACGAGATATGTATGGGCCACCATAAAAACGTATCACGACCCGCACCCGAAAGTTTGGGCACGAATACGTGAAAACACGTCCAGCCTACGCCGTAGAGTCAGCGGTAGTAAGCTGTCAAATCCTCAAGTATATCCAAATCTAATCAACATAATATAAATCATAATATCCAGATTGTAACTCAATCACAAGTGCTAACAGATAGATATGAAATAGAAATGATAAGTCCACAGAGTTCAACACAGAAAGTCAAACCCAGTAATCCACATAATAGAGAACAACTCATCAAATGTTCTGACAACAAAATCCTAACAACAAAAAGTAAAGACTAAGCTAAGCTAACCATCCTCCAGTATACATATGTTATATCGTCTCCTGCATCTCCAGATAAGCCATGATCTGGCTCAGGTGTGTCATAGTAAGTGGAACATCAGTACTCTAAGTCATCGCCTAAAAATATGGTTATCCAGTCAGGATTGGAGCAAGTACAATACATGATCTACTATTCATAACATGATTGAAACTATATAGCATGAAGTAGAGTAAGAGAAACATAAGTGAATAAACTATAATCACGATCTGACAAGTATGAAAGAAATAATCATGGCATGGAATTAAGGTGTGTGACGTAAACAAAATGAAATGCATAAGTCATCACTACGCTAAGTGCATTTGAAATACCACGTACTATATATGATCGGGCTGAGGGATCTATATGGTACGGCTTAATCATACGTGAAGTGTATGATTAGCTATTAGGCACGGTAATCAAGGAGTACGGAGTTTTGATCACATATATACTAAGGTACTTCGTATTAAATAGTAATCATAAATTCTAGTCACGACACTAAACATGAAATAGATAATCACGAAAACACGATAAATATGGAATCACGGTAATCATTAAATAGAATCCATAAACACTAATATCGTGTAATAATCGTGACAATGATCATAGAATGCACATCTAAATCATAAATAGAGAAACTATCAGAAAATAAAAGTTTTTTACTTGCATCGGGTGTCTGAAGTCGACGTGTGCGACACGAACGTGTCGACACGGAAAGTATCACATTCTATAGACCAGAATAAGTCCCAAATAAGTCGTCGAAAATCATAATGTTCCATAAATGTCCAAGATCGAATCCGATGCCCAAATTTTCCAATAGTAGTTCAATAAGCAGATGATTGATTTAAAAGATTGAACACAAAGTCACAACATAGGAACGCACGATTAGATTGTGTTTAACACGATAATAGAAAAGAAAGACAACCTAATATCTATAATAGAAAATATTTATAGCATTAGGAAACTACGTTTTATTTAGTCAAAATATTTAGAAATAATATCTTGGAAACATATATAGTTATTTAGATTTCCAAACAAAATCTTGTTACCAAAAACAATTTTTAGAAATAAAAATTAACAAATAATATATTTATTGCATACTAAGAATGTAAATACTACTAATTATCCATATATAAGTATATACCAATATATAAATATATATATATATATATATATATATATATATATATATATATATATATATAAGGCCAAAATTTGGCCTATTTAAATATACATGGAAACATTTATATAGAATTTGAGCTTAATGGGATGACCCACCCCAACAGAAAATAATCACCCAAAAACCTAGTAAATTACAGTGGGCTTGAAGCCCAATCCCCAAAAAATATAATCAGTTTAAAATATTAGCTAACCCAAAACCCAAAGTTAGAATAAATGTTTTATCAAACAAACCGCAGCTGGGCTTTGAAGCCCAAGCCCAAACTTTACATTAGGCTTTTAAACCCTAAGTCAAGAAAGTGGGAGAGAAGCTGCTCTCTGAAAGAAAAGAAACAAAGGGGAGGAAGAAGAACAAGAACAAGAACAAGACGGGGGTTCGAGAGGGTGAGACAGAGGCTTACAGCAGTCGACGAGGCGGAGGCCGGTCGACGCAGCAGTGGCTGAGGATGAGGCTGCAGATCTGGGCGATGACGAGCACAAGGGTCGAGAGCACTTGATCTGGCTGGAGAAGATGATGCGGCACGGATCTGGCCTGAGAAGATGATGCGACACGGATCTGGCCGAAGCACGTCAGATCCGACCTCTGATGCTGTAGTCGGCGGCTCACGTGACGTGGTTGGGCATTCGCAGGTGAGGGGTTTTATGTTTGGGTATTGACGGTAGTAAATGGTGTGTGTGCATGAATGTGTGGCCGAAGCTGGTCGAAGGTTTGGGTGGTGGAGAGTTGGGGTTGATCGGAGTAGGTTTGGCTAGGCGGTGGATCGATTGGCTAGGGTCGGTCGAGATCTTGTGTTGGGGTGTCGAGAAGAGTAGGGATCGGTGGTAGTGAACAAAGGGGACATCCAGTGTTCTAAATAGCAGAGGTGGCGGGCGCCTAGGCGCGCGACGGTCCCTCTCTGCACCGCCTTCGCAGTTGGCGGTAGATTAGGCGTTCGCCGGCATTGTGGCAGTGCAGTGGTGGTGAGGCGACAGTGAGGCGGCCTAGGCGGTGTTGAGGCAGACATGGAAAGGTCAAAAATTGAAGAAAAAATAAAAAAAATCCTAATCATTGCTTTACTTTGGAAAGGAAGAAGAAGAAGAAGAAGAAGAAGAAGATCAACAGTAGTTTTCTTTGGAAAAAAAATAAGTCTGGTTTGGAAAAAAAAGACAAAAAAAACCTGAAGGAGGAACCACCTTCGCAACGACGGCCGACGGCGACTCTCCGGTGCCCAACCTCTCCGGCGACCAGGTATGACTAGTATAATTTTTGGTTTCTCTCTCTCTCTTCTCTCTATTTAGTTTTCTGTGGAGGCTGATGAGTCTCTCTATTTTCTTTCCTCATTTTTTTTCCTTTGGAGATCAGTACTGTGACTACTGTCAGTCCCTATTCTCTTTTGCTTTTGCTTTTGCTTTCCTTTTTTTTTCGTTTTTTTTCCTCTTTTGTCTATATCCATCCATTGCTTTTTGAGGTCATCTGTCACTTCTTTCTATATGTTGTCTTATTTTGTTTTTTCAATGAGCTGTCTTTTGCTTTTGCTCGCATCTTTGGCTTATTTTTTACTTGTAGACTCCAATTGGTCTATCTAGCTACAAAGAAACATTAACATTGGTTACATTTTTTGTATGGAACAATAGCCTATTAAGGAGCAATGACTTTGAATAAGTTACTTGTACATATTACGCAAAATAAATTAACATGAGTAAAATAAAAGAAAAAAATGGACAAATATTTCAAACGCCTAGGCGGCCTAGGCGGTTCCTTACCGTCGCGCATCCGTCTACCGCCGTTTATAACCTTGGGGACAGCGGTGGTGTTTCATCGGAGTAGTCGGAGGAGTTAGCTGGTGGAATGTGATCAATGATCGTGGTGGTTGTTGGTGTTGGTGGCGGAGTCAGGGTGGTGGCGTTGGTGGAGTTCGTGGAGTTGTGATGTCGATGGCGGTGGCTTGTAGTGGTAGTGTTGGTTGTGCAGGTGGTGGTTGTGGTGTGGTGGTCGCTGCGGGGACGGCGACCGGACTTGTGGTGGCGGTGAATGGGGATGACCGGGGAACCGGAGTGGCTGGAGTTGACCGGCAGTACGGCGAGGCTGGATGGTCCGGTGGGCGGCGGCAGGACTGACAGCGAGGCAGAGCAGGGTCTGTGGTCAGGAGAGAGAGAGAGAGAGAGTGTAGAGAATTGTTTGTAATAAAATATTAGGGAGTCCCCAATATTTTAATAGGTCAATTTTGTGCTCTCCAAGCCTTAGTAGCACACTTGTAAAATGTAATAGATCTAGGAGTGATTAGTGAAAAACTAACTAACCACTAACTAACAACTAATTACAAACTAACTGTTAATTAGTAACTAATCAGTAACTAAGACTAACTAATCAAATAGATATGCCCTAGCCCGAAATTCATAGGCCCACAATCCAAGTCCAAGGCTTGGTAGGTAATTAGAATAGCTAGCCCACAATCCAAATCCAAGGCTTGGTAGGCTCACAAGGAATCAATTAATAACAAGATAAATCTGAAAATGTTAACTAATTATTAAATAATAGTAATAATTAGAATTAGAAATGAATCCACAAATAAATTTAAAAATAATTTTATAAGTTCCAAAAATAATCACCTTGATTTCAAAAATAGAATTTCAAATTTAGGAAAAAAAATTTATAACTCAAAAATTAGTTCAAAATTTTTGAAAATAGAAAATCAAAATCTATACAGTTACAACTAGCTAACTTTATGGTACAAGCTTAGTCTTAAACCCTCGAGCCTTTTGTTCGTTTCAATTTGTGAGTTACAAAGTAATCATGTTGGCATTTCCAAAGTAAGAAGCCTTTCTCAAACAAAGAGGTTACAATATAAATACCTGCCTTTCCAACAAGACCCTTCTAAACCCAAAATTCACCACATGGAGGTTGTTATGTTGGAAATCGTGAAGTACATATTGTTCTTTATTCTTTAGCTTACCCAGAAAAGGAAGAACACCAAGAGAGAACCACAAAAAATGACAACAACTAGGAGTGCAGATACAAATTCGGATATAGGTCGAAGTTGGATAAGGCAATATCATCAGAACCATAGATTATGTGTGTGTGTCCGAACAAATAAACTTCTACTCTCTTCCCAACTAACCATTTAGAAATCCAACGTCAGTTAATCTGTTTCAATATGGAGACACTTCATTATTTATATAAGAGACCAAGATTACTTTATAAGCATTTTGTACGTGAGAAATTTGAAATCTTAGTAATTAGTATTCTGCTTATCTCATCCATTATTTTATTTATTGTGCATTAGCAAAATCAGAAACTTTAGTTTTCTCAAACATTTTGAGTTTCACTAGTGACTCAGTTCAGGTAGCCAAGATTCCTCATAATACAGTTGCTTCTTAACTAAATAGAGTACTGTCAATGACACCTCCCAAATCAAACTCTATCTACGTGGCATCATTTTTTCTAACCTGACAAAGGAAGCACCATTTACGCATGATTAGAAAATTCCTACTCTTTTTCATGCAATTTTCTGATGATAGCGTGAAATTTTTAGGCCTATTATCTTCACTGTCAAAATACAAAAAGATATTATATATATTTTCATTTTGTTTATCAGATAAATTATAATTATTGCATCATTTCTTTACTGTGCAATCAAAACTGTTTGCTTTGGAGATTAAAGAAGAATATCAATGCAATTTTCTGATGATAGTTGTTCAAATTTTGCACAAAAAATATTCTAACTTTGCTTCAATAACAAATACCACCACATGGTGTCTACTCATTATACTTATTTTATTTCCAAATCCACGTGTAAAAAGATATTTATGGAAAATTTGAACAGCTGTACAATATAGCCAAACTTTGAACCAGAAGCTTAAGTATAATATTAGGACATAACTATTCAAATAGCTCCAAGATGCTCACATTATACTTGCTCATCAGGTGTACAATAGAGCCAAACTTTGAACACCTTCAACAATAGCATTGATTTGATTTGTATTTAGACGTGTGCAAGCAAGATTCAAGTTCCTATACTGCATTATAATTGAATGTTTGTAAAATTATACATGGAAACAACTATGTTACAGTCAACATTGTACGACATATTTAGGCTGGGGGATGTTTGTTTTCATTAACTTAATATTTTCTATTGGATTTCTTTCTCTATTTCTCACCCTTGTATGTTTATTCAAGGATGACATAGATGACCTTTGTGATACATGCATAATAGACAAACCTGTCCTTTTTAAGGGAAGTTTAGAATACCATGGTATCTTCTTTTAACCTCTGTGAATAATGAGCTATTATTCTCCAAAATGGAAATGTACAACATGATCTGAAACTCAGACTTTTTTCAGAATGTAAATTTTGGCTTATCCTGTGTAAATAGTGATAAATGATAGTTGATACCCAAATAGTGAACACAATGCTGCTCAGAATCCACAAAGAAGAGGTAGGCTGCTACTTCTCTGTTTCAGTTATTTAGTATCATTTCATTACATATCGGTTCATCCAATACGACACTTGATATACTACTACTTCGTTATGTATTGGTTGATCTGATATAATATGCAATAGGTAGCATCTCTTTTTTTTACTTGTAATATGCAGTTTGATTGTAATTTTATATATTCATGATACCTACGCGATATATATACAGAAGGCCTATGCAGTAGTGTAACCAAAATTTAGGTACAACGGGGTCAAAGTCACTAGTAAATTTTTAATCCAAAAAAATTATAAAACTGCAAAAGAAACTAATAGCATAAATTAGTCATAAAAAATATTAATATAGTTGTATTACGTCATAACCAACAATAATTGTTTACAATAATCTCCTACGAGGCTCCATATTTTAAAAATGTTGCAAGATGTTCTCATTTTCAACTTTTGCGAAAATGTCTTGCATAAATTCATTTCCCATTCGGTTAGGAAGTGTATTATTGATAACCTTCAGCGCCGAAATAGAGTCAATAAATTTTAACAATAGGGCAAAATTTTAACAATAAGGCTAAATGTTTTGGCATTTAGGAAGTTTCTTGAAATTGTGATATTTTTAGAAGATACTTTTTCATTTTGTTTCAAATAGAGTGAAATATACTCAATAAATTTTAACAATAGGACAAAATCAATTAGGCATGAATGATGAATCAATTTTATTCTATCCAAGAGCAAATTAAGTCTTGTCATCTAACAAATAAGGGCAAAATTATTTAGGACATAAATCAATTAGGGATCATCTAATTTATGGTATAAATCAATTAGGGACCATCTAATTTAGGACATAAATCAATTAGGGGCATCTAATTTAGGAAATGAATTAATTATAAATTATTTAAAAGAAATTAGAATATGAATCAATTAGGTGTTATACCTAAGATTGAGGAGGACAGAGCCACCAGAGAGAAAGGAGTCTATAAGACCAATGCTGCTTGTGCTAGTGCTAGTGCTACTGATGCTTGTTTCTCGTTAGCCGGTAGCCAAAAATTAGTAACGCAAGAGTTACTTTAGGAATTTTTTTGCTGCTGTGCTACGGATGCTTTTGTGTATATGTATACATATGATATTGAATTTTTTTAGTTCGCCCCCTTCTTGCTCCGCCAGTGGGCCTATGAGAAATTGGAGACTCATGCCTCTTAGGGCACTACTCAATAGGGGGAGGGGGCTGGCACTACTCAATAGGGGGAGGGGGCTGGCACTAGTACGCCACGTATGCCCACAGAGAGGAATGGCTTGTGGGTACATGTTGTTGGGAAAGGAAAGGGACACACCATGTACGGTACCCGGTCGTTAGTGTCGCAACCATCGGTATACTCTAGAGCTCTTAAACATGCACTGTCTACTACCGGTCCTGCATAGGCTAGTACTATATTGGCGTTCTCACTATGGGGCAGATGGCCACCATGATGTTCGATTTTCAGAGACAACTGAGATATATTACGGAGTTGGTTGCTCCTACTAGTGCTCGTAATGGTACTACCGGTACTTCAACTGTTCCTCCTACTATAGTTGCTCCTTCCGTTACTAATGCTACTGCTCCTTCCGTTACTCGTCCGGCTACATCTCTATTTGTTGCTCTTTCGACTACTTTTTCTCTACTTCTGTTTTTATGCAGAACCAGCAGCAGGCATTTCTTACATTTATGACGCAGTTTATAGGCAGCATACAGCCACCTTCGTCTTGATCTTGTATGCTTTTGTATCGCCAGAGACATATTGGTTTGTACTTGTTGTATTAGTTTATCTTTTTGTATGGATGGTGTATGGTCGATGGATGGACATGGTGACGCAGCGGGATAGCGGAATGGGCTTACCTTCGTGCTTGGCAATGGCCAAGTCGATCGGTGATGACGATAACTGGACCACCGTTGCTTGGTGAGAGCGAAGCGGTGCCGCAAAAACTCCGACTGAGGGCCTTGTGAGGGGTCCGCACGAAGGTTGCTTTAAAACCTCAAGCGAGGGGCTTCTGAATCCACGGAACAGTCGAGTCCACGACCAAGAAAATAAGAGAACATATCTCAAACTTTAAAAAAAGAATTTTATTGATTAAAAGTTGTTCCCGATTGCATATAAAAGGTGCCTATTTATAGGACTTTTGTGACAACATAATCCTAATAAAATAAAAATAAAATCTATCCTAATAAAAGATAAAGTCAAAATAAGAATCCTATCATAAATAGGATTATAAAAAAAGTAAAGAAAAGAAAAAAGAATCTAAGAGGGAAGAGGAAAAGAAAAAAATCCTAGAGGGACTAGGATTCTACGCTACATCAGTCACCGTTGCTTGGTGAGAGCGAAGCGGTGCCGCAAAAACTCCGACGGAGGGCCTTGTGAGGGGTCCGCACGAATGTTGCTTGAAAACCTTAAGCGAGGGGCTTCCGAATCCACGGAACAGTCGAGTCCACGAGCAAGAAAATAAGAGAACAAATCTCAAACTTTAAAGAAGAATTTTATTGATTAAAAGTTGTTCTCGATTGCATACAAAAGGTACCTATTTATAGGGCTCTTGTGACAACATAATCCTAATAAAATAAAGATAAAATCTATCCTAATAAAAGATAAAGTCAAAATAAGAATCCTATCATAAATAGGATTAAAAAAAAGTAAAGAAAAGAAAAAGGAATCCAAGAGGGAAGAGGAAAAAAAAAACGAATCCTAGAGGGACTAGGATTCTACGCTACATCAGTCTCCCCTGCTTTAAGAGAACTCGTCCCTGAGTTCTTATCAGAATAAAGCGGTTCGCCAGGTGGAAAGTATTCGTAAAGATCGGCGACATTGAAGGTTGGAGAGATCTGCATGTCTTCAGGAAGATCAATCATATAAGCATTGTCATTTAGCTTGCGTAGAACTTGAAATGGTCCGATCTTCTTCTTCGCTAATTTGTTGTAGGAGCCAGTAGAAAAATGTTCCTTACGTAAGTAAACCATGACCAAGTCTCCCTCATGAAAGACCTTACGGCGGCGGCACTGATCAGCAGCTGCTTTATATTTGGTATAAGATTTTTCAAGTTGTTGTTTCACTTCATTATGTATTAATTGATGTCGCTCTAACATATGCTCAGCACCAATGTCTCGACCCGGAGTCTTAGGCAGAGAGACGAGGTCCAAAACATGTCGTGGCTGATATGAGTAGACAATGGCAAATTGTGCTTTTCCAGTTGATCTGTTAGGCATGCAGTTATTAGGCCTGTCAATGGTTGACCGAAAATCTGTATCCGATCCGTATTCGAACCGAAAATATCCAAAATTTAGGATATGGATACGGATTCGAATATCTTATCGGATATTTATCGGATATCGGATGCGGATATGGTAAGTGCCATATCCGAACCAATAAAATCGAACCAATAATATTTAAGTTTTTCAATAAATTTAAAATATATTGGACTTTCAGGAATTCAATGATTCAGCCAATCCATGAGCCCAGCAGTGAGCAGCTTGTCCTGGTCTAGAGGAGGAACCCTAAAATCTAAATATTCTGACTTCTGTTGCATTTTGAATCCGAGAACTTACTTGAAGAACTCTGAAATTTGTGGAGTACCTCTCTATAAAGAATACTATATAGGAGTGACATATAATATTAAAGCCTCTTGTCAATGCTATTTAGATAGCCATATTACTGATGTCTGCTTCACTTTCTATTATAATTAGCATTGTTTCAGAAAAACTGAGTCTTTTACCGAAGAACTAATCCCTTTATATGGCATTCTACTCACTAAAGAAATGCATAAATTTGCCACATGACCTTACAAGTATGATATATTGCAATGCAATGTCCTCCAAGGAAACAAGTGAAAGGGTTTCTAAAAATTGCAGCTCAGTGAGCTGTTTGCCAGTAAGTAGTTACAGAATGGTATTATCAAATTATGTACACCTGGCCAGAAAATTGGAGGTAATTTTACTAAAAATAAGTGTGGAATAAAACGTGCTAGTTACTAAAACTGATTTTTTATATTCCCTTTTTAATATTTTTTTTAGTAATCTTATTGGTTCGGATATTATCCGATATCCGTTAGCATTATCGGTAACGGATACGGTAGCCAAAACGTCTATCCGATCGGATATTGGATAGTTATCGGATATATCCGATAGTTAATGGTTCGGATATGGTAATGCCAATATCCGACCAATAAGCTACCATTGACAGGCCTAGCAGTTATAAGCAAATTTAGCCTGCGATAAAGCCAGATCCTACTGCTTAGGTCGTGTTCCAACTATGCTTCGCAACATGTTTCCAAGTGTGCGGTTCACGACCTCTATTTGTCTGTCAGTTTGTGGGTGACTAGTACTGCTATATTGTGGTGATGTATCCAATCTTTTCTATAATGTTCTCCAGAAATGTGACAGAAACTTAGTATCCCTATCTGAAGTGATTGACTTTGGCACACCATGAAGACGCACGACTTCTCGAAAGAAAAGGAGAGCAATATGAGTCGCGTCGCATGTCTTACGACATGGAATAAAATTTACCATCTTAGAGAATCTATCTACCACGACAAAGATAGAATCAACACCGCGCTGTGTTCGTGGTAAGCCAAGAATAAAGTCCATGGAAATGTCTTCCCAAGGTCCTTCGGGAATTGGAAGAGGCATATAAAGACCAGTATTATGTTCTTGGTCCTTGGCAACTTGGCATATAAGACAACTGCGGACATGTCCCTCAACTTCTTTTCTCAATTGGGGCCAATAATATCTTTCTTCGGTTATGGCTAGCGTCGTATCTCAACCGAAATGTCCACCGAGACCTTCACCATGGAGCTCTCTAATAATATGTTTCCGTAAGGAACTACGAAGAATGCACAATTGATTTCCTTTGAAGAGATAGCCTTCTTGGATGTGATATCCATTTGCAGCTCCGTTTGGTTGACAATCTTTCCATGCTTGTTGAAAATCTGTCTTCCGGGTAGAGTTCCTTGAGGTATTCAAACCCGATGACCTCTTGATGTAAAGTGATGAGGAGGTCGGCTCGACGGCTTAAGGCATCAGCTACTTTGTTCTGAACTCCGGCCTTGTGCTTGATGGAATAGGAGAAGCGCTGAAGAAACTGAATCCATCTAGCATGCATACGATTTGTGTTACGGGGATTGTCTATGAAAGATAAAGCTTTATTGCCTGTATGTAGGATAAATGGCCGTTGGATGAGGTAGTGCTCCCATGCTTTGATGGCTTGTACGATCCAGTAGAACTCCTGCTCATAAGTGTTGGAAAAGAAACGCGGAAACCTTTCCCCAAACCGGAGAGTACCTGCGAGAGGACCGAGCAATACAACGCACGAACCCAAAAACAAGCACACAAAACAATCTACGCAGACACAGAGAATTTTTGACGTGGAAACCCTTACGGAAAAAACCACGGGACGATCGGAGTCCAACCCTGAGAAGCCTCCACTAATGGAATAGAAGAATTACACCCTCTACAAACTCCTCCCGATCCAAATCGGATCCCCACAACACTCAGAGATAAGAACAATGATTACAAGGCTACGAAGAGCGAGAACGACGAGTAGAGATTACCCGAACACGATCTTCTTCGAACAGCGACCTTCAATCCTCCGTCTTCTTCTCCGAAGTTGTAATGGCACTCTTGCCTCCTTCCTCTCTCAAACTTGTGTTGTCCAATGCATTGCGATCATACGATAATGAATTAGGGTTGAGAAAACTCAACTTAACTCCCTAATCCCGCAACCAACCTGAACCGTTGGATTAGATCCAATGATGAAAACTCATCCTGAAATTCGCTTCAGCCCCCGACGACACAGAGTTCGGCCAGAATTCTGTGTGGGGCAACCAGCACCTACTGGCCAAACCCTGGAACGGCCAGACCGAGTTCGGCCAGAACTCGGCCTGGGACCGAGTTTGGGCCGAACTCGGATCCCCTGCTTCCAGCAGCTCCAGCAGCAACAGCAGCAACTCCGTCGCCTACTTCCCGAGCTTCTCCGACATCGGACGACGCTCGTCGCACTCCGGGGCCTTCTCCACATAGGTTGGGAACCCCACCCACTCCAATAAATCTCTCCCTTCACAACTATGGGGAGGATGTCGTCATCCCAACGACCTGCCTGCAGTACTCAAACTTCCTCCTTGGTAGAATCTTCGTGAACATATCAGCTCCGTTGTCGTCTGTATGCACCTTCTCAAGCTCCGCGTCCTTCTTCTCAACCACATCGCGTATCCAATGATACCGAGTCTCGATGTGCTTGGACCGGCTATGAAACGTCTGATTCTTCACCAGGTGAATAGCACTCTGACTGTCGCAAAGCAAAGTATACTGCTCTTGCTTCAGTCCCATTTCCTGCAGCAGCTTTTTCATCCACAACAGCTCCTTGCAAGCCTCCGTCGCCGCAATGTATTCCGCCTCCATCGTCGACAAGGCAACACACTTCTGCAACCGCGACTGCCACGATACTGCTCCTCCCGCAAACATCATCACGTAGCCCGAAGTCGATCGCCTCGTGTCTACATCTCCAGCCATATCAGCGTCGGTATACCCAACCAGCTTCGGCTTGTCACCACCAAAGGAAAGTCTTCAACCAGCAGTGCCCTGAAGATAACATAGAATCCACTTGACCGCACTCCAATGTACCCTTCCAGGATTTGAAAGATACCTACTAACCGTACCAACTGCATGAGCAATATCTGGCCTCGTACACACCATAGCATACATAAGGCTTCCCACAGCTGAGACATATGGAACCCGCTCCATATCTTCCTTTTCGTCTCAGTGAGCTTAAAGTGAGCCGCGAGGGGGGAACTCACTTTCTTCGACCCGTCCATCCCGAAATGCTGAAGTACCCGGTGAATGTACTTCTTTTGGGACAAGTGTAGCAGCTTGGACTCTCTCTCTCGGCTGATCTCCATCCCAAGAATAGTCTTTGCTGCGCCCAAATCCTTCATAGAGAAGGCTGCGCCCAGTTGGCGCTTCAACTCCGCTATCCTAGTGGCATTCCGACCCACTAATAGCATATCATCAACATAGAGCAACAAAATGATGAAATCATCATCGACAAAATATCTCACAAATGCACAATGATCCGACGTCGTCCGTGCATAACCATGCTCCCCCATAAACGACTCGAACTTCCTGTACCACTGCCTCGGAGCCTGCTTCAGACCATACAAGCTCTTCCTCAACCGGCAGACCAAATGTGACTTGCCCTTCTCACAGAATCCCTCCGGCTGCTCCATGTATAACTCCTTCTCAAGATCACCGTGGAGAAATGCCGTCTTCACGTCCATCTGCTCGACCTCTAAGTCAAAACTGGCTGCTAATGCTAGCACCACCCGGATAGACGAATGCTTGACGACAGGCAAAAAGATCTCATCATAATCCACGCCTTTCCGCTGACCGTAGCCTTTGACTACCAGCCTCGCTTTGTATCGAGGGCGAGTAGCATCATCCGTCTGCTTCACTCTGAACACCCATCGATTCTTCAAAGCCTTCTTGCCCTTTGGCAACCGTACCAGATCATAAGTGGAATTGGTGTGCAAGGAACTCATCTCCTCCTGCATAGCCACCATCCATTCCTGCCTGTGTTCGTCTTCCATAGCCTCTGCGAAACTTTCGGGCTCCCCCCGTCAGTCAATAGCACATACTCATCCGGTGAGTATCTCGTAGATGGTCGACGATCCCTGTCACTCCTTCTCAGTGGAGCCACTGGTGCTGGCTGTATACCGACAGCCTCCGTCCCTTCAGGAACTACCTCTCCGGCATGCTCATCCTCCTGAGGGACACCCTGACCACCATCAGTAGGCTGATGATCAAGGTTGGGAGCAACTCCATGTACCGGCTCCTCCATAACTGGATCCTCTGCGATGTCCTCTGGAAACTGCTCGAAGCGAAATGACTCTAACTCAAGCAATTCCTCAGCCTCAGAAGGCGTCTCGGAATCCTGAGTGTTAGTCATGGTCTGATCCTCGACGAACACCACGTCCCTGCTTCTGTAGAGCTTTCCTTCCACTGGGTCGTAGAGTCTATAGCCAAACTCATCCCGACCATAGCCGACAAAGACGCATCGCCTCGTCTTCGGCTCAAGTTTGGTCCTCTCGTCCTTCGGTACATGCACGAAGGCTTTACAACCAAACGCCCGCAGGTAATTGTATGACGGCTCTTTGCCGTACCATACTTTGTCAGGCACATCACCCTGCAAAGGAGCACTAGGAGACAAATTAATAATATAAGCAGCTGTGAGAAGAGCCTCACCCCAATAACTGCCCGACAAGTTTGCTTCTGACAGCAAACATCGCACCCTCTCCATCAGTGTCCTGTTCATGCGCTCCGCTACACCATTGAGCTGAGGTGTCTTTGGCGGAGTCTTCTGGTGTCGTATCTCTTGCTCTCTGCAATACGCATCAAAGGGACCGATGTATTCGCCGCCATTGTCGGACCGAACACACAACAACTTCTTGCCCGTCTCCCTTTCAACAGAGGCCTGAAACTCCTTGAAAGTAGGCAACACCTGATCCTTGGTCTTTAAGGCATAGACCCAAACCTTCCTGGAACAGTCATCAATAAAAGTCACAAAGTAAGAAGCACCACCAAGAGATTTTACCTTCATAGGACCGCAGACATCCGAGTGAATCAACTCGAGCAACGCCGGCTTCCTCGAACTTGGGTGACTTTGGAAAGACACCCTATTTTGCTTTCCAGCTAAATAGTGCGTGCAGTTCTCCAACTTTGTAGACTTGAGCCCTGGAATCACTTTCCTGTTCACCAAGTAGCTCATCCCCTTCTCGCTGATATGGCCGAGCTGCCTGTGCCACAACTCGGTAGACGCATCACTGACTGCGTTCACCTCCTGTGCCCCCTCTGCGCTCCCCTCCATATAGTAGAGACCGGACTTCTTGCTTCCTCTGGCAATCACCATCGAACCTCTGGAAAGCTTCCACTGACTGTTCCCGAAGAGACTGAAGAATCCCTCGTCATCCAACCTTCCAACCGACACCAGGTTGAAACGGATATCAGGGACATGACGAACATCCTTGAGAACAAGAACCGCACCCGTCTTCGTTCTCAAATGCACATCTCCAACGGCAACCGCCTTCGACACATCTCCGTTGCCCATCTTCAATACACCACAGTCTCCTGTCGTGTAAGTGGCAAACAGTGCCCTATTGTGAGATACATGTGCTGAAGCCCCTGAGTCCACCAGCCAAGAATTGTCATCGCAGGCGAGGTTAGTAATGACCTCATCACCTACGACGATCACATCGTCTCCATGCACCGAGGCCGCCGCTGTAGTGTTCTCTTCTTGCTTCCCCTTTTCGCCCTTCTTCTCTCTCTTCCAAGCGAAACAATTCTGCTTGATATGGCCCTTCTTACCGCAATGGTAACACTCTGAGTCCTCGTAACGACCCTTGGACTTCCCCCTGCTCTTGTCTCTGCCACCACCTGGACCCCTGCTTTTGCCCCTTCCGCGGCTCTCTGAAACAAGTGCCTCTGAGTGGTGGGATGTAGATAAAGTGCCCTGAGAATGTCTCCGCATCTCTTCATTCAACACCCCGCTCTTGGCAAACTCCAGACTGACCACGCCCTCTGGAGCAGAAGCGATCATAGATACTCGTACGGTCTCCCACGAGTCTGGCAATGTACACAGCAGCCACAGTCCCTGAACTTCGTCGTCGAACTTGACTCCCATAGAAGATAGCAGGTCAACCACGCCCTGGAAATCACTCAAGTGATCCGTAATAGACGCCCCATCTTTGTACCGCAGACCCATCAGCGTCCGAATCAGGAACAACTTGTTTACCCCGGTCTTCTTCGCGTACAAAGATTCCAGCTTATCCCATAACGTCTTCGCGTGCTCAATATTGGCAACGTGGTTGTACACGTTCTCGTCAACGAACTGCCTGATATATTCGCACACCTGTATATGCTCGAATTTCCAGTCCTCCTCGGATTTATTACTGGGCTTCTCGGATGCAAATACGGGCAGATGCAGCTTCTTGACGAACAGCAAATCCTTCATCTTGCTCCGCCAATAATGATAGTTTGTGCCGTTCAGATTCACCATGCGCACCGGCTTCGCGTCCATCTCTCCTTTCTGGTTCCTCTGTCAACTCCTGACACCCTTTGAACCCAAAGCTCTGATACCACTCTGTTAGGAAAGAAACGCGGAAACCTTTCCCCAAACCGGAGAGTACCTGCGAGAGGACCGAGCAATACAACTCACGAACCCAAAAACAAGCACACAAAATAATCCACGCAGACACAGAGAATTTTTGACGTGGAAACCCTTACGGGGAAAACCACGGGACGATCGGAGTCCAACCCTGAGAAGCCTCCACTAATGGAATAGAAGAATTACACCCTCTACAAACTCCTTCCGATCCAAATCGGATCCCCACAACACTCAGAGATAAGAACAATGATTACAAGGCTACGAAGAGCGAGAACGACGAGTAGAGATTATCCGAACACGATCTCCTTCGAACAGCGACCTTCAATCCTCCGTCTTCTTCTCCGAAGTTGTAATGGCACTCTTACCTCCTTCCTCTCTCAAACTTGTGTTGTCCAATGCGTTGCGATCATACGATAATGAATTAGGGTTGAGAAAACTCAACTTAACTCCCTAATTCCGCAACCAACCTGAACCGTTGGATTAGATCCAATGATGAAAACTCATCCTGAAATTTGCTTCAGCCCCCGACGACACAGAGTTTGGCCAGAACTCTGTGTGGGGCAACCAGCACCTACTGGCCAAACCCTGGAATGGCTAGACCGAGTTCGGCCAGAACTCGGCCTGGGACCGAGTTCGGGCCGAACTCGGATCCTCTGCTTCCAGCAGCTCCAGCAGCAACAGCAGTAACTCCGTCGCCTACTTCCCGAGCTTCTCCGACATCGGACGGCGCTCGTCGCACTCCGGGGCCTTCTCCACATAGGTTGGGAACCCCACCCACTCCAACAATAAGTTGACCATTTTTATTGAGCTTCACTTAGCTTCTCGCTACGAAAGGCAATTGGTCTTCATTCTTGTATTAGTACAGCACCAACGTCCACTATGCTGGCATCACATTCGACTTCAAACAGCTTGTCAAAGTTGGACAGTGATAGGATTGGCGCCGTAGATAGCTTCTCCTTGATGCGTATGAAACTGGCTTCAGCTTCAGGAGTCCAGATGAATTTTCCTTTCTTTATGCATTCTGTCAATGGTGCTACAATAGTGCTGAAGTTACGAATGAATCGTCGGTAAAAATTGGCGAGGCCATGAAAGCTTCGTTCTTCAGTCGTTGTCTTTGGAGTGGGCCAGTCGCGAATTGCTCTAATCTTCTCTTCATCAACACTGAGGCAACAAGCGCTAATAGCAAATCCCAAGAAAATAAGTTGGTTAGTAAGAAAGCTACACTTCTTGAGATTGATATAGAGTTTATTAAATCGGAGAAGTTTGAAAACTTCCTTGAGGTGCTTCAGATGGTCAGTTTGCTCTGGCTATAGATCAGGATATTGTCAAAGTAGACGACTACGAACTTTTCTATCAATGGCTTCAAAACTTGATTCATAAGGCGCATGAACGTGCTTGGTGCATTTGAAAGTCTGAAAGGCATAACAAGCTATTCATAGAGTCCTTCACGGGTCTTGAAAGCAGTTTTCCATTCATCACCAGGTCGAATTCGGATTTGATGGTATCCTCTCTCCAAATCGATCTTTGAGAAAATTGTAGACCCAGCAAGCATATCCAACATGTCTTCTAGTCGAGGGATGGGAAAGCAATACCTAACGGTGATGTGGTTGATAGCGCGACTGTCGATGCACATACGCTACGACCTGTCTTTCTTTGGCACTAGCAAGGCGGGAAATGCACAAGGACTGAGGCTCTCTCTGATCAAGCCCTTTGGACCAATTCTTCAACTTGGTCTTGGAGGATTTTGCATTCATTGGGGCTCATCCGATAATGTAGAATATTTGGAAGTCTAGAACCTGGGATGAGATCTATTTCATGTTGAATGTTTCTCATTGGTGGCAATTCGCTAGGCAGTTCATTCGGCATGATGCCGCGGAACTCTTGTAGTAAAGGCTGGACTACTTCAGGAATATTGGTATGGAATATTTCGGCTTTATCTGATACAACCAATGCATAGAGTTCTTCTTGTTTCTCAAGACCGCTTTTAAGTTTTTGACCGTCAATAATCATTACGGTCTTTTGTTGTTGTGGACTGGTCTTAGGAATATCACCCGGTGCTAATGGATGAAGAGTGAGACGTCGTCCATCTTGAAGAAAAGAATATGTGTTCTTTTCTCCGGTATATGACATTTTTGTCAAATTGCCATAGCCGACCGAGGATGATGTGACAAGAGTCCATGTCGACAATATCGAACATGACTTCATCTTTATAGGTCTTTCCGATGGAGAAGGGTATGCGACAAACTTCAGAGACGATCATGTTGTGTCCTTGTTGAATCCAGTCAATCTTATATGGAGCAGGGTGTGCTTCTTTGGTCAGTCTCATCTTCTCTACCATTGCTCTTGAAACAATGTTCTCTGTATACCCGTTGTCAATGATGATGTCACATAATTTGTCTTTGACCTTGCATCGGGTTTGGAAGACATTGTGGCGCTGGGGTGGTTCTTCAATATTCGGGGCTAGTAGCAGACGCCTAACGACACACTAGTTGTTCACCATCATCTTCGGGAAGGACCTCTTCTTCTCTTGAGTGTTCTTCTCCTCCTTCTTCGTCTTCGTAGTCAGCAAAGGCAACTTGTGCTCTAAGGGGGCAGCTGTTGGACAGATGTCCGACTTCGTTGCAACGGTAGCACTTGTTTCCTCTTGGTTTACTGTATGGATTGGCAGTTTGCTAAGGTTTAGCAACTTGTTGTGGGACCTGTACTTTTGAAGGTGCCATCGGGGAGAGAGAATTAGGGTCTGCTGGTCCTTTGCCCTTTTTGGAATATTTGGCAGCTTGATTTGGTGTCCAATCATCCTTTGTTATTGATCCATGGTTGTTAGCACTGAAACGGCTCTGTGGACTCTTAAACTTCTCAATCTTTTGTTCTACCTTCTCTGCAAAGGTGATTGCTTCACTGAGTGTGTATATATTCTGCAGGTATAGTTGATCATGGATATCTTTCCTTAGGCCACCAAGATAACGGGTCGCCTGTTGAAGATCTGTTTCGTACATATCATTACGGGACGAAGGTCTGAAGAATTCTTCTGTGTAGTCAGCTATAGTTCGTGCACCTTGTGTACAATTTTGATATCGACGACAGAGAATCTGCTGATAATCTGGAGGTAGAAATCTTTGTCGTAGCAGTCGTCGCATCTTTGGCCAACTCCGTACATGAGCTTTGTCGACTCTCGCATGGATGTGCTCGAGTTGTTCCCACCAAGCAGAAGCACCTCCCTTGAGCCTATAGGCTACAAGGTAAACATGTCTCTCTTCAGGGATGTTCATGTATTCGAAGAAGCGTTCTACTTCTGTGAGCCAGTCAAGAAAGTCTTCAATGTGTAGTCGATCGTTGAAAGAGGGAAGATCCATCTTCATTTTGAAATCACCTCCTCCTTCATAGTCACCTTGCCCCCATCGTTGGTATACATGGCTCCATCGTTGTTGGTTTACATAGATGGTTTGGGGGCCCTGACGATGGGATCCCTGCAGGCTGAAATCATCGTCGTCGCTGTCTTCGCAGTATTCCATGTGAGGGGCCCCACTGTTATGGCCACGATGCGGATCCTTTTGTGTACGACTGGTAGTAGGACGAGCATTTGCGTCTCTCGTCTCTGTAGGCGGTATTCCCGTAATATCAATGACTTCGTTGGATTTGATTCCAAGAAATCCCAGCACTCCATCCAATTTGTCAGACATAACATCAACTTTTTTTGACAAGGCTTCAATGTTATTAGACATGGCATCAAACTCCTCACGTGTGACAGGTTTCGCCATTGTTGTTTTGAGAAAGAAAGATTCCCAAAGGTTTCCAAACGAATTGGAATTCTCGATCTGTGGGGCTTTGATACCACTTGACGCAGCGGGATAGCGGAACGGGCTTACCCTCGTGCTTGGCAATGGCCAAGTCGATCGGTGATGAAGATAACTGGACCATCGTTGCTTGGTGAGAGCGAAGCGGTGCCGCAAAAACTCCGACGGAGGGCCTTGTGAGGGGTCCGCACGAAGGTTGCTTGAAAACCTCAAGCGAGGGACTTCCGAATCCACGGAACAGTCGAGTCCACGATCAAGAAAATAAAAGAACAAATCTCAAATTTAAAGAAGAATTTTATTGATTAAAAATTGTTCTCGATTGCATACAAAAGGTGCCTATTTATAGGACTTTTGTGACAACATAATCCTAATAAAATAAAGATAAAATCTATCCTAATAAAAGATAAAGTCAAAATAAGAATCCTATCATAAATAGGATTATAAAAAAAGTAAAGAAAAGAAAAAAGGAATCCAAGAGGGAAGAGGAAAAGAAAAGGAATCCTAGAGGGACTAGGATTCTACGCTACATCACATGGCTATGGCATATATATAGATTATTTTCCAGCATATGTGGGCTCGGTTAAATCGTGTCCCCTGCACACGATTTTTAGCTGGTCGTCATGTACTTTATGTATATGTTTGTGTATTTTATGTGTGTTATTATTGTTTGCACCGTATTTAGGCGTGTTGTGAATTGTTTATATTATTGTTAATCTATCAAGATGTGAATAGCATTGTTTCTGCCAATAAAAGAAAAATTAGTAATTCAACGATGGATGAGCGACTAACCGGCGACACACTTGCGACTAACCAGTAACGAATTAGCGTCTAAAATCTGAAAAATAATTAATTAGCGACTAACCGGCGTCTAACGAGCGATTAACTTATCCGTCGCTATTGAAGTATCAGATACTCAGAGTATCAGACACCATCGCTTGTTAGTCGAGTGTAGTTGGTAATATAGCAACGGTTTCGATAATCGCAAGTCAGTCGCTTAAATGTTAGTCGCTAGTTTCGTCGCTAGTTAGTCGGTAAATCGACGAACTATAAACAACGACGAAATTTTTTCTCAGTAGTTAGTTGATATTCCATATTAGCGACGAAAAATGCCATTTTAAAGACTAAAATTTCAGTAGTCGCTATTTAACTGTTTTTTGTAGTGAGCTATAACGAATACCACATGAAACATCTCAATTTCATCAATTTATAAGACAACAAATATATCAGCATGTTGTTTTTCGAGGTCAACAAAATTATGAAAGCTATTGGACTTTTCCTTCCTCAGTCAAGCCAACCAGTGCCTCATTATTACTACTACTTTTAAATGTAAAAAAACAAAATTATGTTTTTAACTGAACAATTAAAGTATATCATAAATCCTAAAAAGCATTTGAGATGTATGATACTTCTAAGAGCAATATGAAAAGACTACTAAAACCAAGGTTCGCAGTAACGGTATTGGAATTGGTATCGGACAATTCCTATGAGTATTGGGATCGGCGTATCGACAGTATCGACAGTTTCGGATCGGAGTATCGAATCTTTTGGTATCAGAAAGCAAATGATTATTAACAAACTTTTAACTTTTGGAAAAAATATTTTATACATCTAGACATAATTTTAAATATTATAAATATTGTTTCTTAGCAGTTTTGAAATTGAATAAAATAATAGTCGCCCTTGCCGATTAGTTTACATGAAATAGATAAGTTTTCTTCTTTTACATACTTTCACAAGCTTACTATGCTTTTATACTTTTGTTGATTGGTATTTTTCATTCAAATTTTTTGTCGAATTGACCGAAAAAGAGACCACAATGTTGGTATCGATTACTATCGGGTATCGGTCGGTATCGGATCATGACATGCCAAACTGTATCGATATCAGCCGATACTGTAAACTATGACTAAAACAGATTTACTTACGTGGAGGTCATAAACTCTTCATAGAAGAAGTAATCTACAATGTATAACTACACCAAAACAAACAAACCAAAATGTACTAGTACCTAATGTGATATATTACTTAAGTTTAAGCCACATAAAACCGCACAAAAGCTCGTAAAGAATGACTGGGAAATTTGCATTGCCAGCTTCGTATATTTTTGCCAAGATAGAGAGATTTATAAATAACCATCCCATCATACCGGCTCTGACAAAAAAGAACCTAAAAAGGAAAAGAGAAATTACTGTGAGAAAAAGTATAAGTGCTTTTTTACATGTTAGTAAAGTGATGTATAAGCTAGAGTTCTGCATATGTTGTTCAACATGAGAAGAGAAGAAATTTCATTTGTGTTCCAATCAATAAGGCTCTCACTCTAATAATTTCTTTTCTTTCTTTTTCCAACCCTGAACCCTGGCATTCCAGAAATGCAAAATCTTACAATGACACAGGCAAATCATCATCGGGTAATAATCAAATACCTAATCAACTGATGAAAGCTATTCGGTTATCTAATCAAAATTTTAAGTGTCGACCATAGCAACGATCAGTACATAATGACACTCGAGACTTAAAAGGAATTTGAATGAGTTGTGCTGAATGGTCAATAATCTAAACACTTGAGAGTATTTAATGACAATTAATAATTTTATCAAGAATGTAGAGTCGCGGACTGCTTTTATCTAGCATAATCTAAAATGCAACATATAACTGGTAAGGAAAAAAGTAATTATATAATCGACATGCCTAATCAAGGGATTCCAATATCCACATAGTAGACACAAACTGACTAGCGAAGTTCGTTCTGAAATACTAATGGACATTCTTGAGGTCAACTCCCATTATCTGAGGATTCAGCTGTACCCCTAGCCACCTATACGGAACAACAAGGTATCTAAATATTAGCAAAATACAGTTGTCACATCTATGAAAGAGGCATAAATAATGAATACCATTTCTGCATATATACTCATTCGGAGAAAACAAAATAAGACATGCAAAAATTATAAACAACACTCTGAGGCCGGAAAATTATGAGCAACATTTTGAGTACTAAAAGATATTACATACAGTCATAGATGAAATGTTATACAAAAATTGATGACATATTGGAATACTTTGAACCAAAGAAATTAGTAGCGCTATTGAGGTTGCTTTGAAGCAGATTCACCTGAAATATGTCAACAAGCAGGAAACAGAAGGTAAATCACACAAGCAACAATGAAGATAGAGGAAAACACTATAATATGCAGTATTAACCTCCTAAAAGACGGCTAAAGACTAGCCAATGTTTATCGATCGGAATGTTGGGCAATTAAGAAACATGTGCCGGAAGTTGGTGTAGACGAAATGATAATGCCAATACGGATGTTACAATACACTAAAGATAAGATAAGAGATGAGTGTATCCATGGAAGGTTAAAGGTGGCGCCAATTAAGGACAATATGAGATGAAATCGTCCTAGGTGATTTGAATATGTGCAACACATGCCAATAGATGCTCTCCAGTAAGGAAGAGCGAAAATATAGCAGTTAATGGAGCCATTAGGACTAGAGGCAGGCTTATACGAACATGATTTGAAGTTCTAAAGAAGGATATGACTTTTGTTAGCGTTAAAGAGGACAAGACCCTTAGGAGAGCCAAATGGAAGAAGAGGATTCAAACAGCCGACCACAAAAATTTGGAAAAAGACTTTGTTGTTGTGGTCGTCATCGTCTTAAATGACATTGTCACATGGGCTTTCTTAGGTTGGGTTTGGGATTGCTTATTTTTGGCAACTTCTGATTTTTCCTTGGAAAGCGTTCCAAGGGCTGTTTCGTAACAGTAGCTTTATCAAAAAAAAAACTTTTTAAAAGTTAGTTTAATTTTAGGACATTTTGTTACAGCAACCTCCTACTTGCTGTCAAAAGCTGTTTCTGCTGCTAGTTTTAAAAAGTAGCAAGAATCTAAAACCAAGCCTTAATGTTTTCTGCTAATTAAGTTCCTACAAGAAGGCATCACGAGCTATGTTGTTACGGACGACGCCTAGGCAGCTTAGGCGCGTCTGGTTTGAACAGGTCGCCTCGACCTGCATAATTTGCTGCAGTGGAAGGCGAGGACCGCCTAGGCGCGCCTAGACGGGCGCCTAGATTCGTCCAGGGGAGACAACTGCAAGCGCCTAAGCGGTGAATTTCAGGATGGGTTATGGGCTTTTTACTTTTTTTTTGTGCGGCCTTACAATATTTACACAATATTTGCCATCTTCTGCTACTGCTATTGTTATCTTTTGCTACTGCTATTGCTGCCTTCTCCCTCCTATTGCAATATGCTACTGCTGCTGCGGCCTTATGCTACAGCTGCCGCTGACTTTTGCTACTGCTGCTGCCTGGAAGGTTTACACAGGTTTAGAGACCCAGAAATCTGGGCGGACGCCTAGGCGAGGCGGGCATGGTCTCGCCTCGCCTCGCCTAGTGCCCAATACAACATAGATCACGAGAGTGTTGTGTGCTTATGATTCGTCTTACTATTTCAACTCAAATATTATATCTTCCTTTTCTATCCGCCCCTACTTCCTCTTTCTAACTCATTATTTCTGCATAAATCAGCCATCCGCCATAACAGCTGACCCTTGGATTTAATAGTAATAGAACGAGGAGATGAGGACAAATGAGAAATTTAATAATGCTGAAACTTATTACAGAAACATAATTTGAATGTAAATCAATCTTCATTCATAAAATATTTTTCTATTTTCAAATCCTCCTCACTACCGAAGAATTGACAAGATATTTAAGATTGGTTGTCAACCTTGTTAGAGATTGTGGAGCTTTGATCAGATTTCCTATGCTAATTGACACGAGAAATTATTTTTATACCGTACTTTAGTAAGGGTATTTCAGTAATTATGTTGAAGTTGGTGGTCGTCCTAATCTATTGTTATAAATAGGTAGGCTTACAATCGAGCCGAGTCGAGCTTTGCATGTTCTAGCTCAACTTGTTTAGGCTTGGTCCTTACTGAGCCGAGCTCGAACTCGAGCTTGTAAGAAGATGTTCAACCTCGGCTCCTTTTGCTCACGAGCCTAGCTCAAGCTATACTCAGAAGAAGCTTTCCTGCTGTTTGAGCTCAAGTCCAGGTAATTTTTCAGCAAGTTTCATCAAAGATAATAATGCGGAATAAATGTGAGGTATAAAATCAGCAATTAAATTGAATTGAAACAAGTCTCATTTAATTCGTTGCTAATTAGCATATAATTTCGAGGTTCCCAATATAAATGATTATATAAAGTAATAAACCAAAAGCTATCATGCAATTCTTAAATTTTGTAGAAGATTGGATCAAATGTGTAATGCCTGTGGTTCGTATTACGTATTTTTGGAATACGTGTACGTATTTTATTCTGTATTGCATGATTTCTTGTTTAGCTTGCATCTTGGCTTGGTTATTTCTTGGCTTGGTTCGGTTTTCTTTGGTCTATCATGAACCATGGATGAACCCCCTACCTACCACCACCTTTGATATTTATTGCCATTTCTTCTTTCTCTCTCTTCATTACTCATCTTCTTCTTCCTCATTTTCTTCCTTACCTACCAGAGAGAGAAGAGAGAGGTCTAGGCAAGTGCAACTTGCTTCATGGAGGAACTCTGATTTTATTGCTCCATTCTCTTCTTTACTACATTATAAAACACTTTAGTACTTGGCTTTTCTAATTTCCATGGCTAGATTCTTGTAGATCTAAGTTTGCATTATTTTCAGATTTTTTGGGTTTTGATCTACTAAATTTTGTTATTTTCGAGTTTTGATGGTTCCATGTTGTAGAGAATTTTGTTCTACCCCATTTTGACCTATGGAAGTTCGGATTTAGGCTCCGGATGATGGAGTTATGGAGCTTGAGGACTTGGCTCTCATGGTGTTCTTCTTTTCTGAAATTTTGGAGAAGATGAACAGTGCTTGACTTGACCGCATGAATATTCATGCGGCAAGTGTTCTCTTCAGCCGCATGACTGGAAGTACTTGAGCCGCATGAGGGCCGAACTCATCTGGCCGCATAACTCACTCAATTTCCAGCCGCATAAGTTCTGAACTCTGCAGCCGCATGCGCCATTTCCGCTGGCCGCATGAGACTTGCTTGACCCAGCCGCATGAGGACTTCACCCTGAACCGCATGAACTCAACACTCGTGAGCCGCATACGTACACTTGCTCCCAGCCGCATAGGCATTGCTCCCCGCAGCCGCATGAGTACTCTTCCCTTCTGAGCCGCATATGGTTTCCCTCCCCCGCAGCCGCATGGGTTGCTTCTTCACGAGGAATGTCCATGTCGGGGGTGGACACAAAATATAAATGTAAAACTGAATTAATAAAATAGATGTGTTCACGGTGGGACACGGTCATTAGGACCATAGGAGTAATGATTAGAATAATAAATCCGACAATAATGATGGCTATTTATATCCCCGTTAGGAAAGTCCTAGAATCTCTAGGCACATGGGCCGAGGGAATATTTCTAGAATATTTCAGACTAATCCTGATTAGTCTAGTAATTCCAGAATGTTCCCACTAAGTTTAGGTGACTAGACATTCTACAATGGATTTTCTAGATAAACAATCAAATCTGAAGTAATTACAAATCTGACATTACTATATTAGGAACAATATAGTTAAACATAAAATAATTCCAACTAATTAATTAATCCAAAATTATATTTTAATTAATCAAAATAATTAAGTATAATTATCAAATAAATTCTCTAAAATATATTACATGAAAATCATAGCTAATTTTCTCAATGGAAATCATAGTCTAGTGAATTTGAATGAACAATTATAATTAGCTATCAAATAAATAAAGTCTATAAAAAACTCAATTAGAATAATTATAGATTAAAATCATTTAATAAATTAGAATAAAATATTCAAAAAATTATTAAAAAATAATAAAATATTAGAAACAATTTCAAATCTCATTTATTTAGGAAAAGAGGGGTTACAAATCTATCCACCTTAGAAAAATTCTGTCCTCGAAATTTCAGGAAAATATTTACAAATGTAATGTCCCATATCGCTCAGCTCAATCGGAGGAATCAAAATGCCAGCGACATTCGGACTTAGCCATGCAACAGCTGCTCGAAGTCCTGCTCGGTCGAGGCAACTCATCGCTCAGGTGGGTGGCTTCAGTGAACTTGTCTCAGCTTGGCCTTCACACTAATAAAATAAAAAATTTTAATGCATTGAGTAGGCTTGTCAATAAAAGAGACGAATCCACATAGCTAAGGAAATAATCCCAAGTTTTGTCGGATTGAGTTAGAATATGGAAAGGTTCCACGGTTGGCTTAGAATTGTTGCACGACGTGCTTTTAAAATGACACTCGGTCCTTCATCCCGTGGCTTGGAAGAAGGAAAGTTGGTCTAAGTTGCCACAAAGCTATAAAATTAGCCTAAGTAATAGGCGTCGCACGTATAAATGCTTGATAAAGAATGCACGGTCCCATAATCTGATACTTGGCATAGCAAAAGTGTCCTACAAGTCTCAAAGTACATTTCTACGATGGAAGGCTTGACATAGCCTTTGCTCGTCCCACGGATTAAGTTGTTGCCCAATTGAGTTAGGCAAATGTTATGTCGGGCTATCAAAGTCATAGCAAGCACTATCATACGCTTTTTGCGATTGTTGAAGTCACACAGCCCTACGATCTTAAGGCTCGTCGTATAAAGTATGACTTGGACGGTAGTGTCGCATAGAACACAAGTTGGTTTAAGGCATGAGCCATGACTGGTTTAATGAAAAGTTTGCCACGGTCTATGAAACGTAAGGAACACATTTTGTTCAAGTTATGCTTGAAGGCTATGAATTAGTCATTCATAAGTTTGAGTCAATGAAAGTATAAAAATACTAGAAAATATGTCAAGACTGTAGGCTAGTCGCCGAGCAAAAATATGTCAGTACTGTAGATCAGTCGTCGAGGCAACCCTGGTTTGGGCTCTGTAAAAAAAGTATGACAAAGAAAAGAAGTAAAACTAAGGAAAGTAAGTAATAATGGTTAGGCCATGCATTTACGTTGAGTCTAAAAGTTCTCGTAGGTACGTGATCATTGGACAACTTGTCGACAAGGTTTCACGCCCTCGATTCGAAAACCTGGGGCCACAGGATCGTATCGGCCTAGGAGGAAAGCAAGGTAGTTGAGCTAGATTGTACCGCTCAAGCAATTCAAGGCTTTCGATGGGACTCACTACCCGTGCTGGACGTCCTTGTCTACGCCAGACTACAAGTCCAGGTAGGCCTGGGGGTTGTGATCTTTCATATAGATGTGTTGTGTGCTGAGCGACAATTCATATGCAAGGTGTCGATCGAATTAAAGAAAGTGTAAGCACGACACGAGTAGTGTCAAAAAGGTGTGCATGATCGCAACACCGGTATGAAGTCTAAGATTTGGCTATAGCAAGGACACGTACTTCGGCATGAGATGTGGCGTCTAATATTAAGTTATTAGCACAGAGTTACATAAGTCGGATTTGGGTCATTTCGAGTTAAGTCAAGAAGGGACGTAAGGTAAGTTTGGTTAAGTCATACTAAGTTGTGAGGCACGGCCTTGATGTTGAAGCACGAACCGAATTTATGATACGATCATGTATCGCATCTCGAAGTATGGCTAGAAAGGCAAAAACGAGTCGACACATTGATGTTGATGGCATGGTGATGGTCAAGAGACACAAATCGGCCAAGAGTTTATGTCCTAAAATCGATTCTAAGACAAGAATAAAATGACAATCATAAATGGAATGAACATATTGGTTTTGTATGGGTGAGCGAGGAGCTCATTCCACTAGTACGGTTGTGTACTGACACTCACACAGTTGGCATGTGCAGGTTACAGGTACATGCTCATCGAGGCAGAGTTCACTTGGATGTGCTGAGGCATGGAGTTCCTTGGCGTTTCGAGGCGTACAGCCGCATTGAAGACTTCATCTATACGGAACATAATGTATAACATCGCATATCTGAAGCATTCGTTGGCTCGTCAAATTGTATTGTTGTATTGAGAGATGAGAGAGATGAGTGATTGTAATCAAAGAGAAAAATGAGCTTGAGTGATTGTAACTTGGGTTCGTGCCTTTGTAATTTTATTTCAAGTATCAATAAAAGATTTTGATTTTATTTCAATGCTGGTGTTGCCTCGTATATTCAATGTTTCTGTCATGATTCGCACCCATTTTTGGGATACGAGTCTTTGTCCAAGTCCAGCCTACGCCGCAGTATCGACGGTAGAACGATGTCTAAGATACATAAGTCACATAAGTCTAGAACTAACATGGCAATCTATATCTCATCCACAGAAATCAGAAGATACAACTAACTCAAAGGAGTAACGAATAAATATTGAAGGACTGAATAATGAATGATAATATAAAATGAAGTATCAAGTTATCAATAGTTTAAGTCACGTCCGGTGGACTCAAATCCACTACCAGTAGACGGAAGTAAAACAGAGACAAAAAAATAAAATAACTGAGTCCATACTACACTAAACATCAATGATGCCATAAGCTACAATCGTACCGTGGTGCGTCTTATACACCTGCTCGTCTGCACGTGGATCAACATCGGCTAAACCTGAAGAGATCATCAGGTCCTCAGAGGACTAGCAAGATACAGGAAGAACATGCCACTATGACAGTAACTAAAATGCATAAAGGGGATGACAGAAATATGGCACTCTACTTCTAAACAAATATATGACAACACAACATCAAGGACGATGTTCAACACTTGGGCTAGACAGGGGTACCATGACAACTGCAACTCATCTAATACTAACGGCCAACGGATATACACAATCGCATCTCATCCGAGATTAACGACCAATAGAGTATCACAACCGTAGCACGAAACTAATGGCCAACAGAATCATCAATACAACAGAAGCTCATCCGAACTACCGGCTAACAGAAACTATCATATAGCCCGCATGCCTAGTAAATGGTCCTCTCTGTCTCAAGGAACTATACAGTGTCCAGTCAGGTCGACTCAAGTCAAGATACAAGTAAGGTACAAGTCAAGACATACCAATGGATGTGGCACAGGACTAGGCAACCCTATCATGAGGTCAAGACATATCAATGAATGTGGCACATAACTAGGCAACACTATCATGATCTATACATGGAGTGGCAGTGATATGCAGGATAAAGAGAATAATGTACGTGCACGTAAAATAAGAAAAATATCACTGATATGAACATAAAAAAGTAGGTAATGAAATATGACATGAAAGAAACTGCAATATAGAGAAATGCATGAAAATACTGTACAGTAGGCAAGGTATACTTGCCTGTAAAAGAGTCCAGCTCCTGTTGTGATACGGGTACAAAATATGAATCCAAACCTATAAAATGTTTCAAAGAACCTTAATAAATATAAAACATACATAAAACCCTATTTACGCTCCCCTTCGTATAAAGTTATTTCTACATATCTTAACCATGGAGAATTAATTAGCTATTAAGTCTTTTCTAACTATTACTTGTGTATTTCATACATAGGCCTAGATATTATTTTTATGTAATTTAACTAAAGGAAAAGGGTTTGTAACAAATTAACAATCATATGCTGTGCAAGAATAAACAATGGTGGAGATGAGTTGGGTTGTTTGTACTATTCATTTGTGGAGAGGATTCGTATGCAAAATGTCTCTTAACAAAGATGAGACCCCCACATGTCATTCATGAATAGTGTTAATAGTAGGTTATATGCAATTAAGAAGAAGAGGAAATTTTATGTAACATACCATTCAATTTAATGCATTGGAAAAGTCTCCCAAGGTCGACAAGTGAGAACAGTCCTATTGGACAGAGAGCCTCTCTTTATTATGTTGCACTACATTAATATCTTATTTTATCATCCATTAATGATTGGAAAAGCAAAAGGGGGTAATGTGTAAATTTGTAGGGTATCCATACTCCACGTGGCAGACCCTCTACGAGAGGGGTTATACGCAACCTTGTGCAACCAATAATTAACCCTTCCTAGAAAGAAAGGGTAGTCACATGTTCCTTCTCGGCTTTGGCTTTTATTAGCTAGCCTATGGTATTTTACCAAATGAGGAGGGCTCATATGAAAATAAACCATACCTTTTTGGTTTGGTACAACTGGAGTAGTAAAGCATGGCCATGTATATATGGTGTGCACGTGGGTGTTCATGACTTGGGAAATATTGTATGCTTCATCCTATATCACATCTTCTTCTTCATATATATATATATATATATATATATATATATATATATATATATATATATATATATTTTATATTTATATATATATATATATATATATATATATATATATATATATATATATATATATATAACAAATGTGGGGTCTTCTTCCAACCATGAACAGTGTATAATTTTCTTTTTCTTCCTTTCATGTACAGTGATATGTGAAAGAAAATTTCTTACTCTACGTTAACCACTACAACAAATATGGCCTACAATAGCATGCGCAGAACGCTATAGAAAGCCTTCTATAGCATATTCTGTCTGCTATAATCGCCCACGCTATAGTATGTCCAGACATGTGAACGCTATAACATTATAGCGTTCATGAATGCTGTAGAAGGTTTATAGCGTTCGTGTATGTTGTTGATGGTTTATAGCGTTTATGAATGCTGTAAATACTTTATAGCATTCTAAAACGCTGTGGATGGTTTATAGCGTTCGTGAGTGCTGTGGATTACTTATAGCGTTTATGAATGCTGTGGATTATTTATAGCGTTTGTGAATGCTGTAGATGATTTATAGCATTTGATGAATTGATTGTCATGAACGCTATAGATGGTTTGATTTATTATAGCGTTCATCATATGCTATCGTGGTAGCAGCAATTTAGACGTTTTGAGTGCTATAAACCTGCTACAGAATTTCATATCTGCTACAGAATTTCATATTTCATAACCTGTTTTGTATCACATATAAATAACAATAATCGCAAACAATTTCAATCGCAACTTGCATTTCGATCAATCAAGATATAGGAAAGATTTGCCAAAATATGAAATGTTTCATTAGAACGTTCAAGATGTACAAAAAGTAGTAGTCATTAAAACATTCAAGATGTAGAAAAGTAGTTGTACGCCAAAATAAACCATTCCATATACAAAGTATCTGTAGTCCAAAATAAACTATTCCATTTACAAATATCTGTAGGCCAAAAAATAGCTCGATCGCCTCTTTCCTTCTAGCAGCTATCCACAACCATCAAAAACACTTCAAACCAGCCGATATATGACCTGACCGATATATTATTCAGCCAATATTTATAATTTCCTATAGTTTCAGATCAGAAAAGCTCAAATTAATTAGGTAGAGCTGATTCGTATCTTTATCTGCCAATTCTTTTAACCATAGCCATAACAAGCACTTCAAACTCAGTTGATTGGTTTGAGCCAAACCAATCTAATATTGCAAGATACGATCGTTATTAGCCAATAATTAAGGTATCAAGCTAAAATTTGAAAGTTTTGCATCAAATCGAGTTTAAGCTAAACCAATTTGAACAACAAGCTAAAATCTTATGGTATCAGACAAATATTATAAAGTTTTGTCCAAGGTATCAGCCCAATAAATTTCTTTTTTCATTTGAAATATGGAACTTAAATATTCCTGTTCCTGTAGATCAATATTCTAATCCAGACCATTGAAACTTCCGAAAAAACGGTGGTACCTATACTTATAGACATGATCTACTACAGATAAGCATATCATGTTTTTAAACTCTTTTAAAATCTAGTAGAAAAGAATTGAATTGAATTATTATTCTTCTACTTTTATTGTACATTTCTCTAAATAAGACAAATTTGTCAATGACGAAACTAGAGCCACAAAGGCTATCATTCTGTATATTCGCATGTTGGCTTTTCAAAATTCAGAAAATTTTGGCTATTGTAGTGATTTTTTTTCCTGAAACCTTTTTTCCCTATAATTAAAACTGAAACTTATCTTTTTGCTGTTCTCTCAGATGAAATTAAGACTTTTAAGAACAATTGGAAATGAAAATGGTTTCTTCTCATTATTAGATGAGATGAATGCATAAAACAAGATGCGTCATATGTACTAGATTTTCCAAAAAGAGGGATTGTTCCTGCTAATGGGTAATAGATGCTTGTGAGAAACCCTGTGCAACAAGGACTTAACCCACTGTTGCTAGGGGTCTCACCCCTTCCTTACCTGCACCTGTGCAGGCCAACATAAGGCCCTGCCTGGCCTTAGAGCCAAGGGGAAGAACCCCTTCTGCCTACTGCCTGTTGTAGTGAGGCCAAGAGCAGTGGCCTAAAGCCTGTGCTAACCTGAGTGTACCCATGCAACTACAAGAAGAGCCCCCCTGCCTGCCTGTGTGCAGGATATGAACTCCTAAGTCCTGCAGCACCTGTGTGTGCCTAGCTGCACACTTGTGCAACACCAACACTAGGCTATGCCTGTATACAGGGTGTTCCCTACCTAACTGTGCACTACAAGGACTTCCTAGTCCCTGTCCACCTTTGCAAACAGGGAGTGGCACCCTGCCTACAGTGTACAGGCCACACATCAAGGTTTGTGTGCTGCCTACAATTTGAATATGATAGGACATTTAGAAGCTCTGCAGGCTAGTCAAGAACAAAAAGGGAATCAAGGATTCAATTTATAATTCGGAACAATGAAGAAAAACCAGTGAAACACTAATTACTTCCACAGCTGTTTAAGAACTCAAAAAATCAACAGAATAGTTGCCGCATTCAGCATGACTCCTGTAAGATATTTGATGATACTGCAACAAAATTTAGCACGACACATTTGTAGTTTCTCCTATTACACTGTTGGCTTTTGATAAGCACATACACCAACATGTGTAAATATACGTCTTAGTTGGTCCTATAAGTATTAATAGCTCTAGATGTCTACCCAACCCTTAGGATTGAGTTCTTTTTTAACATATGAATTTCCATTCACGAATCAAATAATCCAGGTAATACACATCCCATAAATCAGGATGTATTTAAGAATGTCAAATCATTACATGTAGCTACTATTACAACAATATTATAATTTAAAGTTCTAAGATAATTAAGTGTATGAAGCAGTTGATGCACATTCTCAATAATTATCAAGAGTAAGGAATGACTAATTCTCATCATTTTGCTTATAATTTTAATGTTTATTTTGCTCCAGATGGATACTGTTCCAATAATCGGGGGTAAATATGTGCCACAAAAAGAGAAAATAATAAAAAAAAGAAAAAAGGACAGTAAGAGACTCGACCTATGGTGTATCAATTTCTAAGATCTGTGTAAGGAATAACAAGGTCATTTGACGTAAATTAGGGGGAAAATAAAATAAAATTTTTACTACATAAATACGTATGGAAAATTTACCTAAAGCATATATACATATGAAGAGAGGGAGAGAGAGGTATGGGAAAGTTGGAAAATTAAAACAAAAAATAAAGGAAAGAGAGAACAAACCCTGCCTTGGTGGATGATGGCAAGCCCTTCAAACCTTTTTCAGTCATGAGATGCAAATCTTGAGACGGTGATGGTAAGAAAATTCGTGGGGTGATGGAAAAGACGCGGGAGGGAGATGAAATATTTGCAAAATAAGATTAAGGCCAGTCTCCTCTTCTGTTTCTTCTTCTTGGCTTTCTCCTTCTTCGAACCTGGGGACATGGCGATTCTTGAGATTTTAGGGTTAGAATTTGGATCAAGAAAGAGAGAGGGGGAGAGAGAGAGTGAAAGAATGGTGGTGGGAGTAGTGACGTCGCCCGCTCCTCCGCCCCTTGTCCCCGAGTCTAACCCGTTGGGACCATCCTTCCCTTCCTCCATCTTGTAAAGCTACGGACGGGCGCAGCGCGGGAGAAGGTACAAATGAGGAAGGAAAGAATGATGGTGGATTGAGAAAATGGCTAGCGGGTTCCAGCATGAGCGATGGTTTCAAGAGAAGCTTTCAGAAAAGAGAGGAAAAATAAAGAAGAAAGTTTTGAGGGGAGAAATTTTGGAAATAGAAATTTTGGTGTAGTGGGGGGAGATCTCAGGGCCTGAAATTGGAAATAGAAATTTTTAGGAGGGAGTTTTTGATATGCCGCTGAAAAATCGAGAGGAAAATAAAAAATGATCGGCTGAGCCTTTGACGGAAGTCCATTTTTATACAAACATATGATGTAAAAAATGTTATAGATTCTACAGCGTTCAGGAAACGCTATAGATAGATATTTTTATAGCACTGCAGAAATAACGCTATTGTCGATAACATTCTATAGCGGGGACACTTAAACGCTATAGAAAAACTGCTATTGTAGGCCCTATTTCTTGTACAGTGCATAATTTTCTTTTTCTTCCTTTCATGTACAGTGATATGTGAAAGAAAATTTCTTACTCTACGTTAACACTTATGATGAGACTGTAAGTAACTTACTATTTTAAAATTCTAGCTATAGTGGCTTCTCCATCAGTGTAGAGAACCTCTGCTAGAGATCTTTCTCTTCTTCTTCTTGACTTTGAAACAGATGGAGCTCTCGGTCGGTGTCGGGGTTGACTCGTCTCCGTCAACAGGTTTGAATACCCTCGAGATTAAGTCAACGGCTCTAATCTAGTTGACGAGGCCACTGCTCGATTCACTATTTCGTCGAAGCATAGTTGCCGTCGAGCACGTATTGGGAGGGGGCTCCGGGGTCGGGTTCCTGACGCGAGGGGCTGGCGACAATAGGGGTATTCTCTTGATTGCTTATGAAGAGAAGGATGAAGAAGTCGAAGATTGGCTCTGGTTGCTAGCGGCTGATGGTATTCCTCTAGAATACTAGGTTTTTTTGTATATGCAGAGTTTATACATTTATATAGGGTGTATGGGCCGGCCAACTAATATAAGGCTTAGAATTCGATCAGGACTAGTTTGAGTTGCGGCTAGGGTTCAGCTAAGAAGAAAATGATAGTATGCCTTTGGGCTTGGGCCCAGCAAAAGGAATCTGGATTTAATTTCATTTGGACTCCAAAAATATATGGTGATTGGCTGAATCATGTGTGAGAGGTAGAGATCATTTATATACAAATCTTAATGATAACAATAACTTATTCATAGCAACAATAATTATAAAAACCTAATAATAATAATAATGATAATAATAGTAATAGTATTAATTAACAGAAGTGGAATCCTATAATAAGTTGTATTATTTCTATAAGATTCAATATTATTAAAAATAAAATAAAATAAAATTGAATATCTAAATTGAAATCATGAAAAATTCAATTAGATTGTTGAAATGAAATGCAAACTAGGAATTATTAATTATAAATAAAAGGAAATATTAACGAGGGGTCTCACAGTTTCTGCTTGGGACTTCTGTGCGATGACCCCATCACAAGCTGTTATATTTGGCCGTTATGGAACCCGCCTTGCACGAGCGCAACCTAAGCTCGTGCGGCATCACGCCTTAGCGAGGATGATCGATCCTATGGGACCGGGGCATGACATAATGGTATTAGAGCACGGCTTTATGTCCTTGGACTTCCGATTGAATTTTTTTAACTCTGATGGGTTCGTGTTAAATATCGTATCCGTAAATCGATAACGTTGGTACGCTCTCTCTCAAATGTCCCATGGGATGTCTATACAATAAGTCTATATAATTTGTAAAAGCGTTCATAAATAGTTTTCAATAAAAACAAAAGATGTTTCAAAAGGCACGGTTGGCTAAGTCGGGCTGGGCATTATATTGTCATATACACCAAGATTTACGTTGACCTTAGCAAAGTCGTGTGCAAGATTTAATTTGCTTTGGATGAGAATGAGTCTGACTCGATATATAGAATATGGGATGACTATAGAGGTGTCATCGAATGACATTATCGTCGAACGGAGATTTAAAATAATCGATTGTGATCCGAAACTTGTTTCGAGGATTTGTCAAATGACTTTATCCTTGAGTGGTGTATGGAATAACCTCGGGGATGTCGATTATTAGAGGATACGGGATGCCAATGAGTCTCTCAACAAGCGTCGCAATACGCGAAGCCTTAGATTGAGTATCATTGAGTAAGTTATAATCTTAAAATTTTAACGAGATGGTTCAAATAAACAAGAAGACGATGCACATCGACAGGATTGCATCGAGAATGAAATACAAAATGATCGATAATAAAGATTGAATCGAGAACAAGTTAAGATGTAACGAACGGATGACTTGATTGAGGAAATCGATATAAATTGTGTATGAAAAGTTAGCACGATGGAAAGATAGCGTGCATGAAAAAGTTTGATTCTGAAGTTACGAAAGTGACTCTAAGAGTTGGGATAGATGTTTCTCGATGATTGAGTTAGCGTAGAATGATACGAATTAAAAAAAATATGTTACTCGATGACTTAAGATAGACGGATGAACATACGTGATTATGGTCTTGAACGAATTAATCATGTAACTAGTTCGGAGGATAATGATCGAATTTGATCTTGAATATCGAAGAGATTATGGAATGTCTAATTCGGATGATAGCAGCAGTTGTACGACTCGAAATTCGTTGCAAATAAAGATCGGCAGGTTACGTATATCATCGATGGTATTGAGGCATATCAAAGGTCGATATACGATAACTCGAGGATACTCTGATTCGAGGAATGACGATCGTGTAAAGTGTTATTGTTTTGATGGATGCTATACTTGGGTTTTTGATTGAAATGAACGTTTGGATGAAAGGAAAGTGCCTTGATTGTTCGATGATAACCACAATGTCGACGATCTTGTCTTGTGCGATCGTAACTCTAGCCTCGCATATACGTCACGTCAGATTTAGGGTGATCGTTCTGCGTGAGCATTGACATGGTGATTTATGTCTAGCGGGAATGATCGAACTTGGGAGATAAGGGCGTAGGATTGCTTCGACTTGTAGTTTGATGCAAAGGTAAATTCGAGGATTGTTCAGATTTGTGATTGACGGTTAAGTAAACTTGAGGATTGAGTAGATCCAATCTGCGTATCGAGAATGAATTAGTTTAGACTCAATACAAGAGTTATGCCTCGATGAGGACGATTATCCTGCGAGAGCACTTTCATGGTGATTTCATGTCTACCATGGATAATCAGACTTGTGTGAGATTGGGGTATGATATATTGCTATGATAGACGACATCGTGATCGAATACGTGAATTGTGTCGAACGACTTAGCGATTATGGTATGAGAAATTATGTTTTGATGACAAATTGTGTCGTAGTGCAGATGGATTATATCGAATGTGTTTGAAGAGGTAGACTATGCAAATTGCTAGTTTGGTAGTGCGATAGTGATATGCAGAAGATTTGATAGAGCAGAACTACAGTAGAATGGCTTTTCTGAATGACTCGAACCCCTGGATTGAACGTTCGAGTGCGAATATGAGGATTCTATGCTCGAAGTTTAGAAATCGGAGCGATACGAGCTTGGGTAGAAAATCCTGTACTATCAACTTTGTTCGACCTTAGGATTGGGGTCAGTGTTGATATTATTGTTTGGGAACGGTGATTCCAGTACTGATGAATGACTTAAGCCTAGAGAGAAGGCCTAGCGTTTAGGCAAGACATCCATGTTTTGAGAGTTAGTATCGGTACAATTAATCTTGAGAATTGATAGGATGGGATACTGGTAGATAGAATGATTCAAGAGTTTGAAAATACCACTCATGAGGCTTGGCTGAAATGCATATATTTCGAGGACGCCTGAATATGTGCACGATTCGACTCGAGTAGAAATGATAGATTCTATATCACGAGGCTTGGTTGAAATTAATACATGTATTTTGGGGATGCCCTAAATATGTGCATGATCCAACTAAGTGATACGTTGAATTCAAGTAAGACTAAAGGAATGGAAGGGATCGAGGATTTTGTGATTGTGTGTTGTGAAGAAAATATTGATGGTAATGCGGTCATTGGATTCAAAATGAACTTGAATATTGATTGATCCGGATGGTTTACCTAGAACTAAATTGACCGCGTGTGCGAGAACCAATGGATAGTGAATCAAATTATAAGTCGATAAGTATACTCAGTAAGTTTCGAGGAAAAAACTTTTTCTGAGTGGTATATAATGTAATGCCCTGTTCCGCTCAGCTCAGTCGAAGTAATCAAAATGCCAACGGTGTTCGAACTTAGCCATGCAACGGCTGCTCGAAGTCCTACTCATTTGAGACAACTCCTCGCTCAGATGGATGGCTTCGGTGAACTTGTCTTAGCTTGGCCTTCAAACTAATAAAACGAAAGTTTTCAACGCACTGAGTAGGCTTGTCAATAAAAGAGACAAATCCACATAGCTAAGGAAATAATCCCAAGTTGGGTCGGATTGAGTTAGAATATGGAAAGGTCCTACGGTTGGCTTAGAATTGTTGCACGACGTGCTTTCAAAATGACACTCGTTCCTTCATCCCTTGGGAGAAGGAAAGTTGGTCTAAGTTGCCACAAGGTTATGAAATTAGCCTAAGTCATAGGCGTCGCACGTATAAATGCTTGATAAAGCATGCACGGTCCCATCGTCCGATACTTGGCATAACAAAAGTGTCCCACAAGTCTCAAAGTACGTTTCTACGATGCACAACTTGGCATAGTCTTTGATCGTCCCACGGGTTAAGTTGTTGCCCAATTGAGTTAGGCAAAAGTTATGTCGGGCTATCGAAGTCATAGCAAGCACTGTCCTACGCTTTCTGCGGTTGTTGAAGTCACACAGCCCTACGATCTTAAGGCTCATCATATAAAATATGACTTTGGCGGTAGTGTCGCATAGAACACAAGTTGTTTAAGGAACAAGCCACGGCTGTTTTAATGAAAAGTTTGCCACGGTCTATGGCACGTAAGGAACACGTTTTGTTCAAATTATGCTTGAAGGCTATGAATTAGTCAATAAGTTTAAGTCGATACGAGTATGGAAACACTAAAAAATATGTCGGGACTGTAGGCTAGTCGCCGAGCAGAAATATGTTGAAACTGTAGGTCAATCGCCAAGGCAACCCTGGTTTGGGCTCTGCAAAAAAAAGTATGACAAAGAAAGGAAGTAAAGCAAAGGAAAGTAATTTATGATGGTTAGGCCATGCATTTACGTTGAGTCTAGAAGTTCTCATAGGTGCGTGATCATTGGAAAACTTATTGACAAGGTTTTATGCCCTCGATTCGGAAACCTGGGGCCACAGGACCGTATCGGCTTAGAAGGGATACAAGGTAGTTGAGCTAGATTGTACCGCTCAGGCGATTCAAGGCTTTCGATAGGGCTCGCTACTTACGTCGGACGTCCTTGTCTACGCTAGACTACAAGTCCAGGTAGGACTGGGGGGCCGTGATCTTTCATATAGATGTGTTGGTGTGCTGAGCGGCAATCCGCATGCACGGTGTCGGTCGAATTATAGAAAGCGTAAGAATGACACGTGTAGTGTCAAAAAGGTGTACACGATCGCAACATTGGTATGAAATATAAGATTTGGCTATAGCAAGGATAAGTGCTTCGGCACGAGATATGGCGTCGAGTATTAAGTCGTTGGCATAGAGTTGCATAAGTTGGACTTATGTCATTTTGAGTTAAGTTAAGAAGGGCCGTAAGACAAGTTTGGTTAAGTCATACTAAGTTGTGAGGCATGGCCTCGATGTTGAAGCACGAACTGAGTTTATGACACGATCATGTATCGTATTTCGAAGTATGGCTAGAAAGGCAAGCACGAGTCGACACATTGATGTTGCTGGCATGGTAATGGTCTAGAGACACAAATAGGCCAAGAGTCTGTCTTAAAATCGATCCCATGGCAAGAATAGAAAGATAATCATAAAGGAATTATATTACACAAAGTAAATAAACATTTTGGTTTTGTATGGGTGGACGAGGAGCTCACTACACAAGTACGATTGTGTACTGACACCCACACAGTTTGCATGTGTAGGTTACATGTACATGCTCATCGAAGCGGAGCTCGCTTGGACGCGCTGAGGCATGGAGTTCCTTGGCATTTCGGGGCATGTTGCTGCATTAATGACTTCATCTATACAGGACATAATGTTTGGACATCGCCTATCTGAAGCATCCGTCGGCTCGTCAAATTCTTTTGAGAGATGAGAGAGAGCTGAGTGATTGTATTCAGAGAGAAAAGTGAGCTTGAGTGATTGTAACTTGGGTTCGCACCTTTGTAATCGCCCGTTATGGAACCCATCTTGAACGAGAGCAATCTAGGCTCGTGCGGCATCACGCCTTAGCGAGGATAATCGGTCTTACGGGACTGGGGCATAACAACAAAGGAGAAAGTTTTAGGAATTAATGAACAAATCTCAAATAGGAAAGCAAAGAAACTACATAAACGAATCTCGAATATGAAAGGAAGGGTTTTAGGAAAAGTCTATGTGACTAGTAAAATCAAGATTATCTAGGAGTGATCATACGATCAAAATCAAAATTTAGGTATGGTCAAAATAGTACTAAATTGATATAGTCATGATTAAATTCTAATTTGAATCCTGACCTAAGCACAATCAAAACCGTTTAGGTATAACTAACACAACTTGGAGTAAAATTCAAATCATTAAACACGATTAGTCAAAATATGGTCAAAATGATATAATCATGACTAATGGGGTTATAATTGTTAAAATATGATAAACATAGAAGTGAAACGACTAAAAATAATCAAAATAAAAATTTTGAAAATGTGCCAAATCAAATTTAAGCATGAGCAAAATCAAATTCTAGAATTGATTTGAAGCATGATTAGATCATTTTTAGGCACGATTTGATCAAAATAGTTCAGAAGTAAAAATTGAAGCCATATGCATGATCAAATATAAAAAAATAGACATGATCAAAATATAATCAAAATTATTTATGTATAACCAAATATTTAGTTATGACCAAAATAACCAAAATCATCTAGGCATGACCAAGTCAAAATCAAAATCATTTAGGCATTAACACGATTTAAGAGTTGTCTAGATATGATCAAAAATTAAATTTAGGCACGATCATGAATATATCCCTAATAGGATCCAAATAAGGTGGATGGTGATCAAATGACGAGAAAATCAAAAGTCAATTCAAGAAAAAGAAACTTATAAGGTAATCAGCTAATTAACCCCTTATGTGGAACCTAATCTTCTAACTCGTTGAATTAGCTAAACAATCTGCAAGGAAATCCATAAAAAACTAAATGACTACCCCAAGCCCTATAACTAATTCTATTATGAACTAAAAGACATCAATCTAGAATCGACTAATTTATATGCTAATACCAATTTATTTCAAATTCCAACGTTCCAAATTTGATTATAATAATAATTGCTGCTCAATTAACAAATCCTCAAAATTTTTGTTGAATCAATCTATGATTTCAATAATTCCAAATCCAATCAATCAAATTTAAATTCCCAATGTTTGACAATCTGCTAACAAAATTTCAAAACTCAACTGCTCTTTCCCCTGCAACCATTATCCAGCAAACTTGCTCAGTATTGGCATTCCAGAGTTGCCTACCATTGCTTTTGTCTCCATTCCCTACTACTACTTTGATACAACTCTATAATAGGTTTCTATGGGTTATACTCGTCCTTTCATATATAACAATCATCTAATTTCTCAAAAAAATTATCCCTTTAAGTGTTCCTTCATTTTGATCTACATATCCCCATAGTGTCCTGAAGTATAGTTCTAAATTCACTTTCTTTGTGGGAGAACTTTATCAAATCCTAGATTTCTTTTGCAAACTCTACTTATGGCTTTCTCTCTTTTTCTATGTAACTCATGCCCTTTTAATCATAAAATTGATCATCTTACGGAATTTGCTACGTTCCTTCTTTTGTTGGAGTCCGATGCCTAGGCACTAGTAAACACCACTAGCAATTCTATCATCTTCCTCTTCAAGTAAATCACATGCTCTATAATCTATAACTTCCTCAAGACTTATTACTAACTTGCTTACCCAAGATCTTCTTCTACTTCCCTTAATTAACTAACCTAATTTAAAAATGCTAGTTCCTACAGATACCTAAAAATGAGCTAGATAACTATCTATGTTTCCTCCAGTATATAACTATCAACTACACACACACACACACGCACACACACACACACACACACACACACACACACACACACACACACACACACACACACACACACACACACACACATATATATATATATCGACTATCTAATATACATAGCTATCTACAAAGTATATATATACATAGCTATCAAAATATGACTATTAACTAAATACATGCAATATACTAGAGTTGAACCATGAAAGAGATTGGGCCATAGATGTTGGAAAATAGTCCTAATGAGTTTTAAAAAAATCAAGTAGAAATTCTATATGAAATCTATGATAATAGAGATGATTTCTGAAAATGGGATCAACCACTAAGATTTTAAATAAGGCCAATATTTAAACAAATCAAGATAATTTTCGGTAGAGTTGTCAATGGAGATAAGAGGCCAAACATGGATATAGTCTCAATAGTATTCGGAAATTATACATATCCGAAGTCACTTTTCCTAGAGTTTATGTCCCGCCAGTATGGAAATGGTTATAGTGAACCTTTGGTTCCATGACTTGAATAATGACAGATTACCAAATATTCTATCAACTCTATCCAATATTGTCGGAACAACTCAAGAGATCAAAATATTATGCTTTTAGGACATAGCCTCAATAATATCCGAGAACCTATGAGTACCTGAAATTACTTCGATTAGATCCCATGTCTCGCCAGAGCGCAGCTGGCTGCAGTGAACCCGTAGTCTCCATAGTCCAGGTAAATCACTGCAGTGCATCTGTCATGACATAGTAGGTCGTCAAATATTTTCTCAACTTTATCCCTAGGAATTTCCAAAGGAGTTTATGAAAATTCAAACAAATCTCAAGTTAATCATGATATGAAAAGATGTAGATATTTATACTTCTAGTGTCGGTCCTTAAGAATCAAACGACCGATTTCTAGGAGAAAAGGATTGAGGCATACAAATGGAAGTATATGTTCTTATACCTTTCTCTATTTTGATAATTCCCAGAAAACCTGTATACTTTGAATCGATCCAATACTGATCGGATAATTGAGTTGGCTAAAAAATAGAGTGAGTGAGGATTCAGGTTGGCTTGAATAATATTATTGGCATCTTTAGGAAAATCTTGACCTATGATGGAATCATGTTAGAAAATAATTCCTTATGGTCAAGAAAAGTTAAATTGGAAATCGACAAAATACAAAGAAATCCAAAATAAGTTTTATAAATAGTACGTTTTCAAGTTAAGTGGAAGAAACCAATGAAAATATTCTGCCTTTGGAAATTACTTAGGAAATGTCAACCTATATCGGAATGATTTTGGTAAAATATTTCCTTATGGTGAAGGAAAATGTTAGAAAATTCAAGAGGCAAGTTGGGTAAATAGCCAGTCAATGGGTTCTATAATAGAATATTGGAATTGGTTCAATGAGAGTCAAATTGGAGTAGTTTAGCAAAACCAACAAAGAAATTTAGAGGGCTTGAGAAAATTAGTCATTAATGAGAGGTTTGATAAAAGAGGAGTCAAAACTTCTAAAAGAGTAATTGGCCTTGTCCATAAAGAATTTAGAAACTAATAGGAAAAGATAATCCTCCGAAAACCGGGGAGTATCACTTTTAGCCATCTATGAAAAGATATAAACAGCAGCACAAATAGTATATACATATATATATATATATATATATATATATATATATATATATATATATATATATATATATATATATATATATATATAATCATATAATTGGCCTAAGCTGTGATTGAGCATCCTTATTCTAGCAGGTTTCCCAATAGTACTCTAAAGCCTAAGCACCATTAGGATGAGATAAAAATCGGCATCGGCCACTACTAAAAATATGCCACGACCCGTTCTCAGATTTCTGGGTATGAGTCGGACATGCCCATCCTACGTTGTGGACACAACGTAGTATGCTGTATTTAACCTTAGGAAACTCCAACATCATGATATCAATCCTAAGCTCAATCACAGAACTAGTAAACAAAAAAACAATCCAGCACACACTCATGATCACATACCACTATATCTTTTTAGTACATCATACATGTCCAGTATCCGAAAACAAATTCGGTAATCCTCATCATCAATATTAAACATTTGCTATACAAAATATCTTTAAATATTTGATACATCTAAATGATATACCCTAATCTTCTATAGTATTCCAGGAACTACTAAAATACAACGTTTCAGCGATGGCCCTATCCGTCGCTAATCCGTCGCTAATTTATATTACCGACGGATTACCAACAGATACTGGCTGAAAATATCCGTCGGGAATAACCTCGTCGCTAAAACAACCCCGTCGCTAATCCGTTGCTTAGCGACTACTTAGCGACGGATTACCGTTGGCTACACCAAAACAGTTCGCGATGGCTAGACGACGGTTTTCCGTCAACTTCGACAGTTTAAAATATTAATGTAGCAGTGTTTAGCGACGGAAATGTCCGTCGCTAAACTGTCGTAAATATGTCGGTAAAAGAGTATCTGAGAGTTTCTGATTCGTAATATCCGTCGCTAATCCGTCGCCATTCCGTCGCTATGCCTGAATTCTAGAACCAGGCTGACGGATAGTCCTCGATAATCCGTCGCTACCTCGTCAGATTAGCGACGGTCTAGCGACGGATAATTCGTCGCCATGCTTCTGGATATCTTCCATATTTCCAGAACTTTAGCGACGAAAAATCCGTCGCCGTTCCGTCGCTCAGTGTTTTTCCAGAACCAGGCCGACGGATAATCCGTCGGCAATCCGTTGCTAAACTGTAATTCATACAGATAGCGGATTATCCGTCGCTATCTTGTCGCGAGTCCGTCGCTAACTGTAATATTTTTGAATTTTTTTGCAGGAAATAGACTATTCCCTATTCGTACAGCATATCTAACATCCACCATACACAAATATAACATATCCAACATCCACCATACACAAATATAACATATCCGATATCCAACATATCCAACATATCCATATTGCCAACACAATATCTCCAAACATCCAATATATCCCAACATACACAAAAAATATCCAACATAGTAAGCAACAAAATATCCAACATAATATCCCAATATACACACAACAAAATATCCAAACATAAATAAAATATCCAAAATATACACATATCCAAAACTGCAATAGTCCAAAAGCATAAGTAAAATTACTGAGAAGGAGGAGGTGGATCGTCTCGTGCTCTCTCCGTCGCTTCCGCTCTGCGTATATAATGCTCCACCATGTTTGTCGGCACTTGGGACAATACATGGTCTGGAAGCAAGCGTAGCTGCTCTGACGACATCATGTCAAGGAGTGCCAAGATAGCAGCATCCGGTAGCAGACGGGCCTCGGAAGAGCGGTCAAATGAAAGTTATCCGGTGGAAGAAGGACCAGGTCGATTCGAAGCACCGACAACAACAGTAGATGGACCAGGAGCAGACGGACCAGGAGAAGACGGATCGGGAGCAGAAGAAGGATGCGGATAGTACCCCAGCACTATCGCCCGTAAATCCGACACCGTCGTGGCGAGAGTCGCAAGCTGCGTCCTCACATCGTCTACCGGGGGCACGGGAGGAGGCAGAGGCGGTGGATATCTCGGAGTCGACGCCTGCAAGGACTCCGCCATGGAACCTAAGCCGTACAAGTGTCCTTTCCTAAAGCCGCCGACGGATTCTATGAACACGTCATCGTAGCGAGCGGCCATAGAAGAGGGCGTCTGGGTGGGCGTCGTTTCGTCGACATCCTCGGTAGGGGGCTCAATCCGACGTAGTGCCTCACGATACGCAGCCTATCCAATGAATGTGTTTATACTATAAGTTTTCCTAAGCTATAATCTAAATCCTATGTTTCCCTAAGTTATAGTCTGAATCCTAAGTTTACCTAATTAAGTTAACAATAATTATATTTCTAACATAAATCTCATAAACGTAAGTACTTACATCAGTCTCCTGGGCCCTCGTGTCGACGAAGCTCCCGTCCTTCTGCCTCTTGTGCGTATGCATGAATACTTTGTGAGCGGTGACTGCCTCCGCCTCTCTCCCCTCATTTACTTTCTGTTGGGCCTGCATACGTAGAATTTAATTAACTTCGTATATTAATAGTACCGAATTAAATAGTGGAATGAATTTGCGGTATCTCACCAAATTTGCACGCTTCAAAGCGTGGGACCTTGATCCCCCGTATGCAGACCCGCGGCCTGTCTATTTACCTTGGCGTTCTCTGATTTCTCCTTGTATTGAGGAGTATCTATCTTCTCCAATATCTCCTCATAGTACTCCGCCCGGATCCAGTCCTTCTTCGTATGCGCTGTATGAAGGTCGTACACCGCATCCCGTATCTTCTTCCCGGCAGCGGCCTTGTAGGTCCTGCGGATCGCCTCTTCGCAATGGGGGGGGCCACCAGAACGTCCTCTGACATACAAATTCAAATATCACGTAATTAAAAACTTATAGAATTAAAAAATAATTAATAATTAACCAAAAGATATATACCCTTATCTCGTCGAGCCAGACGTACTGTCTGTCCTGAGGCACCTTAGAAAAATTGAGGTAGGGGCCATGAGAGTTATCCCGGATAATGTGCCCTAGAATCCGGGCAACATCTCACGAAAAAAATCTATAAAGAAGCAACGACTGGATTATTGACTTGAATAAATGAAACAAATTTAATAAATTAACTTAAATTTACTTACGATTCACCTGCGGGCCATATCTCTCGTCGGAACTCGTCCATCGGCCTCTCTGGTGGCGTCAAAGGATTCGAGGGTCCACACATGTACTCCCCGGTAACAGGATGAAACTGAATCCGGGGGTACTCTGGGGCCCACCGTGCAGTGACTGCTGGGTCCGCTGCTATATCTGCTGATGCATCCGCTGGTGCATCCGGTGGCGGAACGGATCTGCTAGCGGATGGAGTCGCAGGCCTCGACAAAGATAACGGTGGCACCGAGGTAGATTGACGACGGGAAGAGTTTGTGCCTGAGCTCTCCAGGTCGGGATCGTAGGTCACATCCGGGGAAGACGAATGGCGACCACGACCGCTACCACCATGCCCACGCCCACGACCACCACCACCACAACAACCACCACCACTACCACCACCACCACCACCATCACCACCACGGCCAGCACCACCAGTACGAGTGCTCGCAACCATGCCCTGTAAATAGAACACATAAACATAATTAATAATATAGAAGTATAAATGAATATAAAAATAAACTAAAATATATATACCCGCAGCAGGGCGACGAGTGTCGGCCAGACGAGTAGGACTAGGAGTGCCATCTGCAGAAAGAAAATTATACAATAAGTAGATGATCGAACGACAAAAACATGAACTGAAATAAGAATACAGAAGTTTAATTTAAACTGAATCGTCCTCGTCCTCGGCCTCGACAAAAGCATGAACTAAAATATACCGATATTTAATCATCGTCATCATCCTCGGCCTCATCTTCATTCTCATCATCATCCTCATTCTTATAGTCGACTTCATCTATATCCTCATCCTCATCCTCATCAAGTTCTTCTTCTTCTTCTTCTTCTTCTTCTTCTTCTTCTTCTTCTTCTTCAGTCTCAATACTTGGGATAAGACGCCTCTTTCTCCCCTGGTTGACATCTAAGTCTTGTATATCAACCTCTTCCTCCCTTCTATTTTTCTTAGCCGGAGGTATATCAACCTCTAATTCAATATTCATGGTATCCGACTGTTGTCCCAAGTATTGGGGCTTTTCGATCTCGTCCTCTTGGTATGCTGGGTCTCCAACGTTGAATGTATTTCAAGATTTAATCTTTCGTACTGCCCACCAGTCAAATTGATCTCTACGATGCCTTGGGTAGCTTGTATAGTAGACTTGAACAGCCTGACTTACTATCGCAAATATGTCGGACCCTCTATACCTCCTGCGAAGATTTATATCGACGAATCCAAATTGTTTATCGATTCTCCAACCGATATTTGGTGTCGTATCGAACCACTCACATTTGTACATCACAATATACATATCATATGGGGTACTATATTGTAAATCTGCAATATCCCGAAGCACTCCATAATAGTCAAAGTCTGGCTTGTCGTCATAGATGGTGCCTCTTATAAAAACACCAGAATCCTTAGTACTGAAGGTGTCATTGACAAATTCTGCATTTATAGCATGCTGAGTTGCCTTAAACTTGAAGCCATTAATGACATAGCCTGGCCAAGTCTTCGCATGCTTCTTCGGTCCCAATGCCAAATAATGAATGCTCTCATTTGTGAGTGTTATTTCAGGCAATAAAACCTGTAAACAAATAATGATAATTTAAATATTTTACTTGCATATATTTTAATGGTAGCCGCATAATATATTATCTTACTTACTTATGTATTTTTGAAACCAGGTCAGAAAGGTACAATCAACCTCTCTTTGAAGTCCCACATCGGTAATATCATGTGTCCTTATTTTGACTTCATCTCTAAATACACTGTTAGAGAGAATAAAAATAAGTGTAGTCACTTACTTCACCAAATTAGAGATTATAACGAGGTGTAGTCACTTACTTCTCCAAATCTCTCACTTCTTGTATGTCACAATTTAATAAGACATATCGGTGCACGGCATCATACTCATCGTCAGTCAACCACCGTTTCTTACTAGCCCCAATAGGCTTGCCCCTTAAATTGAATATACCTCCATCCTCAACGTCTTCGTCATTCCTTTAAGGTCTATTTCAATTTGTCTCGACATGAGTATCGAAGTAAATGGAGCAGAAGTTTGACACCTCCTCGATAAGATATGCTTCGCATATCGAAGCCTCTATATGAGCCTTGTTGCCAACTTTCTTCTTTAGTTGGTGTAGGTACCTAGAAAGACAAATTATCTTGAGAATTAACAATGAATTATAAAATTCCACTTACATTATATCAATTTTTATTTACCTTTCAAAGGGGTACATCCATCGATAATGAACAGATGCACCGACACGGGCTTCGTATGGTAGATGAATCGGTAGATACTCCATGCTGTCGAAAAAGCCCGGTGGAAATATTTTCTTTAACTTACAAATTGTTAAGACAATCTTCTCCTTAAGTTGTACTATATGTTGCACCGTCAGCTTAGTTGAACAAATATCCTTTTTGAATGTAGACAGCTCGGCCAACGGAACCCATACAGCAGAAGGCAACAAATCTTTCAAAGCAATGGCAGTAATCTTTCCATAAACACGTGGCAGTCGTGACTGTTCATTCCTGTTAGCTTGCGTTCATTGAGATCAACGCATCTAGACAAATTCGACACATAGCCGTCGAAAAATCTTAAAGTAGATATCCACTTGCAGATTAATAATCTATCTTTCTTGATCAATTAATATGGCGCTACAGGCTTAGTTAATTGTCCACCAGCTTCCTTTTCTATCAAGTTTAGATCATGATGTTTGCATATCTTGGCCATGTCTTGTCTTGCATTTGGATTGTCCTTCGTCTTTTCTTTAATATCCAAGACGTTATTGAAGACATTATCAAACACATTCTTTTCGATATACATGACATCAAGATTATGTCTTATAAGATTATCTTTCCAATAAGGCAAGTCCCAAAAAATACTTCATTTGGTCCAGTTATGACTGTGTCCGAACCCCTCGACACGATTGTTCGATGGATCTTCTATTACGGTGGGCAATTCCTTTACAACTTCCCAAATATCGTATCCCGACAATATGGTAGGAGGATCAAGAAATTCTTATTTTCCAGATTTGAACGTGTCTTTGTTCTTTCGCCAATTGACGGTGACAGTCAAAGAAAGAAGTTTTTCCTCCATGCCTAAGGCGGAACGCCTTACTATTTTCCATGCATATCAGACAAGACATGTTGCCGTGTGTACTCCATCCTGACAGCATACCGTATGCTGGAAAATCATTGATTGTCCACATGAGTGAAGCTCTCATCTGAAAGTTCTGTTTCTTGGAAATATCATATGTTATGACGCCGATCTCCCACAGCTATTTCAGCTCATCCACCAACGGCTGTAAATATATATCGATGTTCTTCGTCGGATTTTTAGGACTGGGTATAATAGCTGTCAAGAACATATAAGAAGTCTTCATACGCATCTATGGTGGCAGATTGTAAAGGGTAAGAATGACCAGCCAACATGAGTATTGAGATCCCGACTGTCCGAAAGGGGCGAAGCCATCAAAACATAGCATAAGGCGTACATTTCTAGGCTCTGCAGCAAAATTTAGATGACACAAATTAAAATGTTTCCACGCCTCTCCATCCGAAGGATATGACAATTCTCCTTCGTCTTTTATGCGTTCTTCGCTGTGCCACGTCAAGTGTTCCGCTGTATTCAAAGACATATACCTCCTCTGCAAGCGCTTCGTGATCGACAAGTAATTTATATACTTGTAAGGACGTCATTTTTTAGTTGACTTTCCTTTTTCCTGCACTGGCTTGTAACGATCCGTATTACAGAAGCTGCAACTTTTTGATATGCAATTCTCTTTGTAGTACAACATGCATCCGTTGCGACAGTTAACAATCTATCTTCTTGTACCCCAGTCCCAGTTGTTGGACCATCATCTTTGACTTGTAGAAGTTTTTTGGGAGCTCTTTTGATTCCTTCGGTAACACCTCCTTGATTAGTTGTGTGATCCGATCATAGCAAGCTTGTGGCAAGTTAAAATCAGACTTTATGTCCAGCAACCGCATCGTCACTGACAGTACGTAATGAGTCTCACAACCAAGATATAGAGGAGTATCTGCGTCCTGAAACATATCATAGAACTCCTTTGCCACGGGATTAGGATCCTTCGAATCAAAATTAGGCCCTGCCGCATCATACACCATATCTCGTGCAAGGTTCTGCACGTCTCCATAATCAACAGAGCATCTGTCGTCTTCGAGGACATCCATTTCAGTATTATCATCAAAAGCATAAGTAGCAGCTTTTGCAGCCTGTCTTTTCGAATATAATTCACCTTGCGATGACCACAGGCCGTAATCACGTACGAAACCCTTACGGGTTAAATGATCTCTCACAGTCACCACTTCTTCGTAACGTCTATTGTGACAATTAACACATGGACACTTGATTTTGTTACCGTCCATGTACTGAGCTTTGCTCATGGCATACTTAAGAAATACTTCCACGCCAGCCTGAAAATCGTCACTCATACCAATTCTGCTCTCGTGTTGCCGTTTGTACATCCATGTACGATCAACAAAGTAACGATTCATCCTCGATTTGGATGTGAAAATCTGTATCGTAAGACAAACTAAACATAAGAATAGCCCGATACCGATACTCATATAGGATTAGAGTTAGGGTTAGGGTTAGGGTTAGGCTCCGATGCTGATACTCATAGGGATAGTCCGATATCGATACTCATAGGAATAGCCCGATACTGATACTCATTGGAATAGTCCGATACCGATGCCGATTTCGATACTCATAAGAATAGTCCGATACCGATACCAGGACATGCCAAACTGTATCGGTATCAGACAGTATCGGACTGGTATCGGTCAGTATCGGGTATCGGAGCGGGACATGCCAAACTATACACTTCTTATACGTTGCTACACTACGTTCTATATCATCTTGATTAATTGTACATTAACCTTGGTTGTCAACTCTTGACCTTGATTGATGATCTTGATCAAGAATTAATAATCCTGAATTAATTATAATTATTCTTGACTAATTCCTAGCTAGTTAACTACCTTCCAATTTAGAATTGGAATTCTAATATAAATATTACATATAGCCCGATATCGATACTCATATAGGATTAGGGTTAGGGTTAGGGTTAGGCTCCGATGCCGATACTCATAGGGATAGTCCGATATCGATACTCATAGGAATAGCCCGATACCGATACACATAGGAATAGTCCGATACCGATACCGATACCGATTTCGATACTCATAAGAATAGTCCGATATCGATACCGGGACATGCCAAACTGTATCGGTATCGGACAATATCGGACCGGTATCGGTCAGTATCGGGTATCGGTCAGTATAGGAGCGGGACATGCCAAACTGTACACTACTTATACGTTGCTACACTACGTTCTATATCATTTTGATTAATTGTGCATTAATCTTGGTTATCAACTCTTGACCTCGATTGATGATCTTGATCAATAATTAATAATCCTGAATTAATTATAATTATTCTTGACTAATTCCTACCTAGTTAACTACCTTCCAATTTAGAATTGGAATTCTAATATAAATATTACATATACTGCAAAAATGCATTCAATTCGTACGGGTCGAACCCGTACCCGAATGAGTCCCTCTTCTTCCCTGTGTCATGATATACGGACACTGTGTCCGTGTGCCGATAGCTATCCGTCGTACTTTACATATATCGGCCGATACTTTAAACCATCCTCATAAGAATAGTCCAATACTTCGATCGGTATCGGCCGATACTTTAATAAATTATTAATATTAATAATTTATTAATAGCTATTTGTTTTTCGATACCAAAAAATCCGATACTCCGATCCGAAACCATCGATATTACCGATACCCCCGATCTGATACTCCTAGAAATGGTCCGATACCGATACCGATTCCGATACCGATTTCGACACTCATAGGATTGGTCCGATCCGAAACCACCTATAACCCCTCCCGATCCGATACTCCGATCCGAAACCACCGATACTCATAGGAATGGTCCAATCCGAAACCACCGATACCCCTCCACCCCCTCCCCTACCCCGTCGGAAAGTAAACCCCCCTTCCCCACCCCCCCGACAGCCCACCCCTGATAGCAAACCCCCTCCCCCCCGACAGCAAACACCCACCCCCCTCCCCCAGATAGCAAAACCTAAACCCTACCCTGCCCCCCGCCCCGCACCCAACACCATCCACCCTCCGCCCCCTCCCTCTCCCCTCACCGTCGGCCCCCGCGACAGTCGACCCCCCACCCAAAACCCTACCCCTACCTCTGCCCTGAAACCCTATCCTGCCCCCCGCCCTCAACACCCTTTCCCCATACCCCACTACCTCCCCCCTATCCTGCCGGCCCCAGCGACAGCCGACCCCCCAACCCGAAACCCTATATGTTATGCTAAACAAAGAGAGAGAGAGAGAGAGAGAGAAGAGAGAGAGAGAGAGAGAGGGAGAGAGAGAGAGCATACCTGAGAGAGAGAGACCCGTCGGAGAGAGAGCCGCCGAAGAGCGAGAGAGAGGGGGAAGAGAGAGAGAGAGAGAGAGAGAGTCTTTTTGGGGGGAATGAAAAATTCTCCCCCGTCGGTTCAATTAAGTTAGGTTACAGTATTTAGCGACGGACTACCGACGGATATATCCGTCGCTAGGTAGTCGCTAAATACCTACTAGATTACCGACGGAACGTCCGTCGCTAGTTAGACGCTAATTTATCGCACCATTTTTTAGATTTTTTCGTCACAATGTGCGACATATTAGCGACGGAGATTAATCCGTCGCTAAATTTTCGTCAAATTAGAGACGGATGTGCGACTGATTTTGACACAAAATAAAATAAATTATTTATTGCTTTCTGACGAAAGTTCGTCACAAGGTAGTCGCTAATTCATCGCTATTAGCGACGGATAAGATCCGTCGCTAATAGTCCGTCGCCAAATTGCTGTATTTTAGTAGTGAGGAGCTTCTAGTAGTCGTCGTCCAAACTAGTGCCATCAACATCCTCTTGTCCTGGTCTAATATGTCAACTATCCAGTCAGAAAAGGAGCAAAGTACAATCTACAACAGTGTAACGAATACAACACATGCAAAAGTAAAGATGTAGTGAAACATGACTAACCTGAATCACCAAAGATGCAATAACCTACTGAAACATGAATCAAAAAGATCATGACGTGATTTGAAATACATACAAAATATGTAACCGACTGGGTAAAGATCATGAATAAGAACAATTAATATGGTACGGCTTAATCATACGTGCATAGGTGTGCGATTAATCTATTATCTTGAATTTCTAAGTTGGATTATGGTCACATACCCGCATTATTTCCCCTCCTCTAATTATCAGTAAAA